>JAAEAF010007121.1:0-25168 GCA_011037195.1 Triatoma infestans
TAGATGACGCACCATATAGGTAGGAGACCTCTCCTCTTGAAGGTACCATGGTTGATCGACATGAAACTTGGTAAACACTATGTCTACGAGACCAACTTTAACGACAGTAGGAAATCTTTCATTTCAATTGCAATTAATATAGTATATAAAAATTTACTAAGCGTTATAAAAATTCAGGTATTCACCAGATATAGCTGATGCGTATAAATGTTCGTGGAACCCAGTAGAACACACAAAATAACTGCAGAATTTTGCAAGAAGTTCGCTTTTGATCTCCCTACTCCTGGACTAACTTCCATGATGCCACGTGTTGGCAAACAAGAGAAGCAAAGCCTGCGTCTTCTCTCTTACCCCCGTCATCTCTTCTAGCTTTACCCTATGCTAGGAAAAATTAGTGAAATTTAAAAATAAAATAAAAAAAATTATATGCATATATTAATTAGAATTAGAGAAGAGTTGTGAGTGTTTCACGCTAGTTTTTTATTTTTTATTTTTTTAATACCAGATATATCATAAAGAGTATATTGAACAAGTATGATCATAAAACAAGTATGAACATGTTTTATTGTAGAAATTATATTGTTTTACATAAATGCAGACCACAAATTATTGCTCTGAAAATATATTATTATTACTGATAATTAAAAAATATAATGAAATATTGTTATCACATTATCAAATATAGGCGTTAATATTAATTGATTGTGGTTGAATGAGTGAGAATCAATCAATTTTTGTTTTTAGTTTTTCAGCTCATTGTTTTTTAGTTTAATTTGAGACAAAATTATTTTTACAAAAACAGGCCAAGTTAATTAATTAAATTCCCCTTCTTAAAAATATTACGCAAATTTTTTGTTTTTGTTTTTTAAATGTTCATATTAATTTTTAAAAAGCACTTTTGTTACGGTTTATAAAATTTATTTCAGTAATTGCAAGGTCAGTAGTATATTAGCCGGATATATAATGCCAAGGATATTTTATTGTATTTCTTCTTATCTTTTTATTAACAATTATTTCTGTTCAATTCTCTTTAAATAAACATGATTTCTATTTTTTTTTTTTTTTTATTTTTTTTTTTATTTATAAAAAATAATATTAAAATATAAATTATTATGTTTTTTCATCTATAAAGTAATAATAGATATTACAACATTTCATATTGTATAAATTAATTTATACATATGTATGTACATATACAATCTAGTAAAGTTATATAATAAGCTCTCTCTTTTTAGACTTTAATATTTTCAAACATGTACGTGAGAATATAATATATTCGTGATGCTTTTTCTCTCTGTCTAACTTAGCGCACTAACTTTATAAAGTGAATGTGGGTGACCATTTTTGTAAATGGTCAAAGTTCATGCACTGTTTTCACCATCATCCATATATATATATTAAAGTGAATATATATATATATATATATATTTTCATAGAGGCTTGGGCTTAAGAAATACTACACATAGGTATATTTCCTTAATTTAGCATTATATTTCCTTAATTTAGCATTAAATATTAAAATATTAATTTCACTTATAAATAATCTGACCTTTTAGTTTAAAAAAAAATAATTTTACATTATGATATCCAATTTGAGTGGAATTTCAAAATAAACAAAATGTGCGTTGAAAATTTTCCACCTAATTGATCTTGTTTAATTAATTTGAACAAACAGAAAGAGATAAAACTAATTTACTTTTCTTATTTTTATTATTACTATCATCATTTTGTTACTTTATAGAAATACAGTGTGGGAAAACTCCGTCTCTTTATCCTATTTTTATTTTTATTTTGCAAAATAAATTTGTCCCGTTGCTTCCCAGAAAATCCCATAAGAAACAGTCATTACTGGGTCGTTCACCTTTACAGACTAATAAAAACCTTTAGACATAGAGCCCTTTTATTGTGTTCTGTATTTTCTGTAAAATATTTTGTTTGGTGTGAATGGAAGCTTGGTTTTATTTTAGAACTCAGTGACTGGCAATCATCCTATTGTCTTTGGTTAAAGTATATTCGCCGATATCTTTTGAAAGGAGATACTATTTTTACTTTCTGCCATTGCAGTAATAGAAAGAAATGGTGTTTTATTCAGTTTCCACCGGGCGGTAATAATCATAGAAACGTCAGTGGTAATGATTTCCTGATGACTAAAGTGTAGGACTTTACACTGTGTGTACCAGGCTGATGTTTAGACTCATTGTTTAAATTTAGCCCAGCCCTTTTATATATGCTTGTAGAAAACTTCCATTACTTCTCTTTCCAGATCTTAGGTGTTGTGGTAGATGGATTTTGATCTTTCTTAGTTTGTGGTTGGGAGATGCGTTACGTCTCATATGACGTGACGGATAAGGTTGCGATTGGACGGATTGCCATATGATTTCTTTTTGCTGCAAGCAAGATATGCTCCCAGCAAATATGTGATTAACATAAATATATGATTATCATAATAGGGGGTCCCGACAAAACATGGTATATGTTAAAAACTGCCCATCAGCCGTCACAGTTTATTTTGTATTCATTTTTATCTTGTTTTATCTTACTGCTGTAAGAGAAAAAATTGCATTCGTGTCAATAATTGAGTTTTCATAGGCAATATACTTTTTGAATTGTCTGGATCCGAAATAGTGACATTAGATTTCAGGTACATTATGTTAATAATATAGCGGATAATTTATAATATTGTGTTTTTGCTATCTATAGTAAGTGTAAAATTGTTTCTTATTAAAGGAATCTATGAGAGGAGTTATATTAAATTCCAGATGTAACAATATATCAGAATTCCCTTACAATTCACATCATCTTACGAGACCTAATTCTTTTGTCAACTTATTTTCTTTTCTTTCCATTCAGCCAGTCTTCTTGTATCCTTTCATCTTTTGAATATTTATTAAAACCACTCATCTATTTATGAAAAGGGTTTTATTAAATTAAATAAATAGTTCATGTATTTTAGGGTTTATTCGCCAATTACAAACTGTCACATAAGTTTATAAATCAAATTTTTATGCGTGAAATTGGACTTGTCACTTTATTGTTTCGAATATTCAAATAAATTAGTTTTGAAAATATTTTCACTATAAAATGTTTAAATAATTTTTTTTTTCTCCGGATCTCCTTTTTGAAGTTTGGATGAAATGTATTAAGGAAATGCTTGCTAAGACAATACTAGTTTCTGAGATCTAGATTCTTTGCTATGTTGAGGAGCAATGTCTCTAAAAAGAAGTAACATATTGTTATGAAGCAAGTGATTATGGTATGAGAAATCCAATTTTGCAAAAAACATCAGCTGCTTCACTAAACCCGAGAAAGTTAGAATGACGGGTTGTAATTGTTCTTGCCCGAGATTCTAGTGAGGATAAATCCGAGCCAGTTGGTTGGAGGAGAGTATAGATAGAAGAACCCGTTAAAAAGCTTAAGGAATTCGAGTTTTTCATTTCCTTAAATACATCACATTGGCTCTGGAGAGGGGAAGGGATCTCCATGTGCAATAGAAAGTTTAATGGAATTCTGTTTAGTAATACAGGAAATAGGAAAGAAAAAATATATATATAATGAGGTAAGATATCTATGGTGTGCTCTGTTTAATCAAAAAACAGCAAAAAATAAAAATATAAATTGAGTGACAATATTGAATGGACTGTATAGAATACAATATAATTGAGCAACAAATGGGAAATTAAAAATATTAAAAATTATGTGGAAAAATTGAATATATAAATTAAATTTAAAAATGGGTAGCAAATATTGTTTATTATCACTTTCAATAACCCAAAGGAATGGCGCAATGAGTCCTTTGCCCATATTGCGGAAAAGGGCAGTGGAAGAAATAGGAATAAGGAAATAATTATTATGTGCTTCCAATTCGTGGGTCTTGACCAATACTTGGCTGATGATTGTAGATAGGGCTTCCAGAAGCTGCACGGCACGAAACTGGAAGTAAAAACCATATAATTTCACAATAAGTCCATGCAAGCCGAGAGAGCTGGTGTCGCTTAATCAACGCAAGGACCATTTTATTAATACTACAATTAAGGGCAACCGAACTGGCATGAATTGTATAGACAGATTTATACTTCTGCACTACAACTTACTCTAACGAGTACTATATAACGACTAACTGAGAGAGGAGAAAATGCATAGGTTACCACCTTTATATGTTTAGCCGATATACGTGTTTCATGACACGATCATAATACCCATCAGACGATATTCTTCCCCGCTTTTGTAATAACTCTAAACAAATTAATTTATAGAGAGATTTGCGTTATATTTCATTCACATTAACATGTAAGTTCGTTACACTTTAATGGCTGAATAACATCTGTAATTATGTTTTAGTCTGGCTAATTAAATATTTTATTAATTTAAATCAATTTATTGCCAACAAATATTTTAATTCTCATATCTGTATTTCCTGGTTGAATTATAAAAAATTCATTCTCTAATAATATTTCTAAATTATTTTTACATCAAATTTTATTGATTCCTTTTCGTATTTTACAATTCTTTTTATCCGTTTTATTTATTAAATAAATAATTTTTGTCGATGTTTTCTAAGTTACTAACTTTTCAATAGTGAGTAAGTATATAATTTTTTTTGTTTAAACTTCTTTTGAAACTTAATAGATGTCTCAAGAAGTTAAAGATATAAGAAAGTCTGATAACATTCACTAATCTATTGTAGTTGAAATTGCTTTAGTTTTGCTTAATATTGAGAGAAATGCAGAACTATTTTTTTATTCTTCAATATTTTGATAGGTGTCTGAATTATCTTAGTTCTGAAAGATATAAAAGTTTGTTATTGAATTAGTTATTCAAGTTTGTTACAATTTTCTCATAAACGGTCAGAACGCTTTTCTTAAAATTTACATATTTCCTAAAAGTATTAAATATTGCCATCCTTCAATTAAATTCATTTTCAGATTAGGATGAAATTACTAAAATAATATTAATGTAAAGTAGAAATTCTTCTATTAAATATTTGTTTTAACATGTTAAAAAATCAGTTTAACTTAATAGTAAATTAAATATAAGAAAATGTAATATAATTTTGCTTAACTTCAACCTAATGTTTACAAACTTCCTGAAGATTACCTTCTTTCCACTTTTCAAGGAACACCCTTCTAAACGGTTACCTTAGCGTACGTATTACTTTTTTAAAACCTTTTTTAAATATCTTTTGCAGTAAAAATATAATATTTGTCGTAACAGGAAATAAAGCTAGGAGAGATGACGCAGGCCTTATTTCTCTTGTTTGCCACCACGTGGCGTCATGGAAGTTAGTCGAGGAGTAGAGAGATCAGAAGCGAAGATATTGCAAAATTCTTCAGTTATTTTGTGTGTTCTTCTGTGTTCTAGGAACATTTATACGCATCAGCGTGTATTTTCATAGCGCTTAGTAAATTTTTTAATTTTTTTTATATACGACTATATTAATTGCAATTGAAATGAAAGATTTCCAGCTGTCGCTAAAGTTGGACTCGCAGACATAATGTTTACCAAGTTTCATGTCGATCAGCCATATTACCTTCACAGAGGAGAGCTCTCCTACCTATGGTGCGTCTTCTATCCTACCATAGTAGGAGAGACGGCCAAATGTAGTGTATTTGTATTTTGTTTCTGGTATAAATGAGAATGTCTTTATTTTGGAAAATAACATTTTTTTTGCAGATAATAGTAGTTGACATATGTTTTATAAGAATTACCTCTTTTATATTTCTCCTATATTTTGATACAGGGCATAGCTTTGAAATGTGCGTCATCTCGACTAGCTTTACCCAATATAGTATTTAATATTATTTTAACTGTCGTTCAATTGCCGGCAACGCTTGAACAACGATTGTCTGGAAGTGGCACATTACTCTCTTGACAAATAAATAACTATTTTTGCATAATCATATTAAAACGTGGGATATAACTTATTAACGTGTGATATTACTTTAACCCTATATTTCACATTTCCTTTTTGTAAACAAGTTGAATTGGGAGTTTCTGCTTCAAAATGAAATATTAGATTCCTATCATCTTTTACAAAATTTTTTTTAGATGCCACGTATATTGTGAAGAAATAAATTAAAATTAAAAAAAAAAAAGTTGTAGCTTGATAATCCGTTTGGGATTCTATACAGTTTTAGTGTTTTTTCTCGTTGATTTTTTAGTTTCTCTTACATCTGTAAGAGAAAATATGTAATCGTGCCAAGTTTTCGATATCGAATTTTCACCGGAAATACATGTTTTGAGGTCCCCTGAGACAGAAAAAAGAAGTTTTTTTTAGAAATTGGTGGTGTAAGTGGAATTCAAAAATGGAAAATGGCAGAACGTTTAAACTTGATAATTAGTTTTTTAAAGAAGTTTAGTTTTTGGGGGAAAAAAAAAATCAGTCAACCGGAAGTACCATCTGAATGGGATTTTCATTTTCTTGCTATATCAACTATACATATAAAGAGCTACAATTTTTAATTTGAAATTTTCTCTGGGAAAATTCATTTAAAAAAGGGGCTTTTAGAGGAGAGGTGGGGTTTAGTTTTTCTCTAAAGTGCTAGTTTAGTTAATTACACAATTCTATCATCTACTTAATATTAATTTCAATGAAATGTGATGCCAAAATTCCAAGTTTTAAACTTGATTATACTAACCATACATACTCATCTCTTTTATTTGAATTGGATTTTCCCGAGTAAATTCATTTAAGGGGTTGGGGGGGGGAGGAATAAGCTTTTTAAAAATTAGTCCCATTCATGTATCTTGAAGACAACGAAACATCTAGTAAGAATTATATATTGGAACAGAATTAGTGAATTGTAACTATGTGAATCGCAGTAAGAAAAAGTCGTGTGTGTGTGTGTGTGTGTGTATTTGATATCTTAGTACTTTAAAAGTTTTGTTAGTTTGTTTCTAATTATATTTTCTCTATATAATAAATTAAGAACAAAGCTTATAGAATTATTATTGCCATGAGGTCATTAACCACATACATTGTCACATATAGTATGTACCTACTTAATGTAAAATAAGGTCAGTGAATTCCCAGACAGTAGCGGAACTTACTCTATGTGCGTTTAAAAATGTTTTTGTTTGTTAGCATACTTCTTACTTCAGCTGTTTTGATAGAAATGTTCTCTTTTTTTTTTTTCTTTCTTTTCAGTTATGTGTGACATTTCTTATTAGCTGTCAGTTAGGAATGATTGTTTGATGGTCTCTAGAAGTGAATGTCACAATAAATTGCTATCTTTGAATAGGGATAGATAAGCTTGGTCTCCATCCTATTCTAAACTCTATTCTAACGGTAGTTGATTGAATTGAGAATATCTACTAAAATGTTGTTTTTTTTTTTTTGCTGTTATAACAGCACGTATATTCTATGTTGTGTTTCTCTTGTTTCAGACATGTTTCTCATGTCAGAGTTGTTTTCATAATTTACCACTTATATATTAGTAGGATGGCCTTCTTAAAACTTGAATTTTTTGGAGTGTGACTTTATTTAACTAAAAAATTACTTTAAAAAAGTATTTCTTTGTATGATTTTGAGGATTCCATGTTTAGATATTGTGCCCATAGCTTGACTCTCATGGCGTCTTTAGAGGCCCTAAAAGGGGAGGCGTCCTCCTCTGCGTTTGCTTGCGTAGAGCGGAGGCTCTGATGATGTTCTATGGACTGACCAGCACTTATAAACTGCAATACGGTCATGGCTATAAATCCGAAGGAGATGGTAAAAAATAATCGGGGAATTATAGAAAATCCCCCAATTATGTAGGGGAGCAGATCTGATGATCGAATATCAGGGTGACAACTTCCGGAATGACTCTTAATTACCACAATGACCTGAACACAAGAATAAATAAAATCGTAGTTGACACAGGATGATTACCTGGTGTGTGGGGGCAGGGCATATGTACTAAATGAGCTGGCATCGGCATCAACATATCTCTTGGCAGCACCCAATCAAATTTTCGCCATCTTGCTCCAAATATCTTCTTAAAAATAAAGGGCAGAAGAGGTGCAATCTTCTCTCAGATAGTCCAGACCTTACGTGAAGAAAATCGGTTGACCGGAAGTTGCTTTTTTACTGAACACTTTTTTTTTTTTTAGATTTCTGCGATTTTTTCCATAAAAATATCCATGGATTTTTATACTAATTGTACTTACAGAGACCTAGCACTTAAGTTTGATGTCTTTTTTTCTACGAGAGTTCATTTAATGATGGGGTTTTGGTGGAAGGGTGAGTTTATGCTTCCCTCAAATAAGAAAAGAAAAGAAAAGTAATTCCTATTTTTTCAGGCGGGCTTAACGTCCAACTAGCAAATTATTAGGTGTCGTGGACGGGGGCGGTAGCACCTACTTTACTGTTAACATTTTTCATACCAATATAAAATATAGCAGTTATACGCGGGACTCGAACTGAGGTCCTCCCACTTACAAGTCCATGCTCATAACCACTACACCAACATCCTCAAAAAAAAAGTGGTTTTATTTAATGAAGACAGTAAACAGTCTATAAGAATTATAAGTTTAAAGCAAGTCTGTCAATTATAACTGCGTAAATTGTTTTGTAAGAGATTGTCTTGTGAGTGTTTCACACCAGATTTTTTTAAACATTTTTTCTGTGTGTGTGTGTGTGTACCGTACTATCTTCTAAGAGTAGTGAAAAGTTGAAAACTATATATTATTATTCTATATATATATGTATGAGTTGGTTGGTTGGTTGGTTAGTGGGAGGACGTTATCAGCGGGTGGGTAATGGAGAGATGTTGCCCCTCTGCTGGTAGGTTGGTGTTTCATGGTAAAGTTGAGGTCGGTCAAGTGTGTCTTTACCAGATAGATAGGTAGACTTCTGTCCTAGCCACACTACTTCTTCTACATCTTCCGCACTAGTAGTTTAACAAAGTTCTCCTAGACTTTAACCCCTTTTACTGGAGTAAGGCTCCAGGCATCCCCCACCATCATATTATAACTAGATCTGCTAGTTACCTGGATAATTTCCAATGTTTAAACAATGTTTTCATTATTATTTATTTTTTTTTTTTTTGTTACATCCAATCTGGTTCACGTTTTACTTTTTTTTTTTACCCCTTCATTGTCTGAAAATTAAAATTAATTTGTAACCTCTTTTTTAATTAATATCCTTTATAATCTCCTCTTTTAATACCCCACAGTAAAAACCAAGAATAAAAATTTAATGTGTCTTAGTTCTTGTTACAAAAATGTTTCCATTGCTTTAACTTTTTTATTTATTTTTTTCTTATTGGAATTTTTAATTCATATTTTTTGTGTTACTATCTTCATTAAGGATTTATGAACGTGTTTTTTGCTCGAATCGTTTCACAAGAAACTCGTTTATTTTTCAAAGAGCCTTACTGTGACATGGAAATGAAAAACCAAAGCCCTGAAGTGTTTTGCACATTAATAAGGTATATTTTATTATTCCGTGATTCCCCTACCAACATCTTTTTGTTTTATTTTTAAGTAATTTACACAAAAAAAAAGTTTGTCACATTGTAAAACAACATCTGAACAGGTTTTTATAAACAGTATTGCTTCTCAGGTCATATGGTTGCTTTGTTTCATTTGGAACCAGATGACATTTGTGGGATGACGTATATTAGGAAGATATACCCCTAACCCAACCCTATATCGCAACAGCCCATGAAAGGCCAAAGCTTGCCAGACGGCGATTTGAATAGAGGGGCGTGTGGTAAGCACGCCCCAATTCCCACGCGTTTAATGGAATTCGCTTCCAGGACGGCCATCGCTTCCTACTTACTACCTGTAGCTTCCCACTTTTCATCACGATGCTGGGTCAACGCCGACTTTGCCCTCACGGGAATCGAACCCTGTATTCTCGCACGAAAGGCGAGTGCGCTAGCCACTAGACCAACGCGTGAGGACGGAAGAAATAAATATTAGTAAATAATAGTAAATATTTTTTGAAATGTTTGTAGTGTTTTGAAACTAGTGTAGGAGTACATAATGCCACCCTAGTTGATATAGTGAGTTCAGTATTAATCAAATAATGTCAAATTTTCTATACTGTGTTTTCATCGGAAATTCATGTTTTGAGGACCCCTTTCAAACCCCCTCAAAACATCCCCATGTTTTGAGGAGTGTGAAGAAATGTTTTTTAGCGATTTGTTGGTATGTGTGTATATGTATTTGTGGGTACACAATGAATTTGGAGTATTCCGTTTAGGTCCTACCATCGTATCTAACATATAAGTTCTGGGAAACATCCATCAACAGAAAGCGCGATGTAATGGGATCCGAAGAGAGGGATCCATAGCAGAGAAAGAGACATAAAATTAGACAGGATCACTCTCTAGCTTAGGCTAGACTAGAGTGGGAGAAACTGTTTAAATGCAGCTACGGGAGAGTCAAGCGACAGTCTTGCAACACAGTTCACACAGCAGTCATAGCGCGTCAACCACCTTTCTCTTTCTCATCCTAAATCTCTCACTACCAGTTTATATATTTTAGTATAAAGTCCAGGCAGCTTGTGCTACTTTTCTATTATACAGTATTCAGTTTTACTTCTAATTCATTTATCTATCTAACCTAATTTCTCTCCTTCTCAAACCTATTGTACGCAACTTTACTACTTTTTTTTCCACTTTATTGTGATTTTCTTTAAATATCCTTGTACTGTTTACTCACATAAGTACCAATCACTTATATTTCTAAAGTTTTCCTGGAAAACTTGATATTTTGGTGGGTTCTAAGGGAACAGTAGTGTTAGGATTTCCTCTAAAGTACCATTTCAGTGCAATGTGTGGTTTTACCATAATCTATTATGTAGTATATTAATACTGTTATGTGCTAGCCTTCCTAATACATCTCCACTAATGATTCCTAATTAGTCTAAAATCTACTATACACAATACGCATCTATTTATTAGTTTATTATATTACATGAATGTTCAACTAAACATTCAACATATCACCATACAGAGTGACTGCTTCAAAACAATAGTAATTAACTAAAATTAGTATCTTTCGGTTAACTATAGAAGAGCTATTTTACTGAATAGGTTTTTGAGGGAGGTCTTTGGCATTTTCTCGGGAAGGGCTACAAAAGATTTCTTTAAATTTCCAATGCTTACTGCACAGAAAATATCGTATCACTTGTATTTGAAACATATTTTTGAAAACATTGATTTTAGAGAGGTTTTTGGGGTAGGAGTGGGGGTCTGTCAGATTTAAATTTAAACTGACGGTATATGCCTTGAAACAGAGAGCGCTTACTGTTGTCCATTCACGTGTATATGTATAAACCCTACCATCTTTTTCTTTATGGCCAGACCATCTAAACGTTTCTAAACATTGCAAAAAAATTAAACAACAATTAATTTTGATTAAATTGTATTAATAATTGTAGAAACAGAAAGTGTTCTACACTAGATTTTCAAAAAATGCTTTTATACATGGATAACCGAAGCCTCTTCTCTTAAATGTATTAATAAATAAATTAATTAATTAATTAATTAATTAATAAAAGTTGTTGCACTTTGTTATGTGTCGTTGATATACCAAGTTAAAGAAAAATCTTTGGAGCCATGTTCGATATATTCACACACAAAAAATTGAAAAACCATTCAGTAAGGAAGTGCTATTTCTGGTTGATGGATTTTCCCCGAAATCTTTATGTCTGATGCGGTGGCATTACTACCTAAACGGAAGAGCAAGTTTAAGCTTGCTGCGCCTTTTCATTTTTGAGATATTCTGTTTACGCACACTTTGGTACGATTGCAATACTTCCTCTTAACAAGAGAAAATAACGAATGTTATTTTTGTAACTTAGAATGGACGAATAAATCTTCCCTGAATATAGAGAGAATTAATCTCCGAAATCTCTAAAGAATTTATAGAAAAAACAATTTGAAAAAGGACTGCATTATCAGTTTTTCACTTCATATCTCAGAAGTATTCTTCTTCATCTCCTTCTTCTGAGCATTCTTCCATAGAAATAATTGGAATAACTTGACCACCAAAAGGAATCCTCTCCTTTGACCCAATATAAATCCTTATATTTGTAGTAGAAGAACGAAATGGAAAAATAATAGTTTTGGAAAATAGTTTTGTGAAAATTAGATAGTTCAAATAGTGTATTTAGTGATGGGGATAGAGCCAGGTATACTACAATCTAGGTCAATGCAAACCAAGAGACAAAGGCGCAAGAATCCGTTAAATTAATACAATGCCACTTGGCCAACTGTTTTGTAAGAGAAGGCATTCTTTCGGCCAGTCTGCATTCTGCTTTCAAAGCCAGAACGCTTGCTTCAGGAATTGCTCTCTTAAACTCATGCCAGTGATAGAGATTTACCTTTATTCTAGATAATTTATTAAGACAATTTTTTTTGTTAGACACCAAGGAGAACACATCAGAACTGTGCCAGTTTAAGTTATAACTTAAGAGTTTATTCCAACTAAATTCAGTAAATTAATAAATATTGCTGTGTTATTGAATAGCATTTAAATATCTTTAAAGAATATATTTCATTTAATCTACCAGTGTTTTTTTAATTATTTTTATTACTTTTCTCTTAAACACATATACTTACAAGCCCTTTTACAAAACCGCTCAAGCCACTATACTACAACAACTCAACACACCAAAAACATTTCATACTAAACACTATAATTTTCTTATTGCTCAGATATCACAGTCATATCAGCCCATCACAGATTAATAGAAAGAAACCACTCCCAAGCAATTAAAGCCCTATTCATCACTTGTATCCTAGGACTATATTTTACCATCCTCCATGGATACGAATACTACGAATCTAGATTAACAATTAAAGATTCAATTTATGGATCATGCTTCTTTATAGCGACAGAATTCCATGGAATCCATGTAATTATCGGAACAATATTCCTGGCCGTATGCCTAATACGATGTCACGTTATCGAAAAAAACATCCGGATTCGAGGAAGTAGCATGATATTCACACTTCTTGGGAAAAAAACAGAGTTCTGTTTTATAAAAATATGCCTTATATTTTTATAATGAATATTCAATTGTTGTTATTTAATGATTTTTTTAAGAATACACTTTTTTTATCAATAAATTTGCCTGCTGTTATATATATCCTTATTATCTATCTATCTATTATAAATGTGCATTGCATTCACTACATTCGTATTTGAACTTTTAATTAAACATTGCGTGGTCTATAACTAATACTGATTTTTTTTCCATTATAGCTTGCTACTTAATTATAATGCGACACCACTGCATTTCTTTTTTTTTTTTTTTTTTTTGAAGGTATACTACTGTTTATTTTAAGAGTCAATGTGTTTATCTTTCAAAATTAGCATAAAACCAGTGGATTGCATGTAAAAGTAAATAGACACAATCAATCTTGGTAGAAAAGTTCACTCTAGAGTAAAGGAATGTACTAACTGTGGGAAGATTTGTATTACTTCCACTTGTGGTGCTGTGTGTTACAAGTACACACTTTAAATAAAAAGGAACTAAAGTAAAATGAAATTTATTTAAGTTTGAATTTTGGTAGATATGGGACCCTAGTTGTAATGTTTTTATATGATAACACTTTTTTTTTTTACTGAAGACTCTTCTCTTTTTCTCAAACTTTTCTTCACTTTTTCATGATTTCTATCTCGACTTTTACTTTTTCTTATAATTTAAAAACATATTTTTTTGACATAAGCAATAATTTAAAAAGCGTTTATTTATTTTTTTTTTTTGTTATTTCTAAATCTAATGAAATATAATTTTTTTTTTTTTTCACAAATATTGTTTATCACCTTCATAATTGAAATAGCAGAGGAATAAAGAGATATCTATCTCTGTGGCATTTTCCTGATGACATCACCTTACTCCCATATCCTCTTCCACCTCATCATCCATTTTAGCCTGATCTGCCTGTACACCTTTCTTACTTTCTTTAGGTTTCCAATTCTCATAGGCATCCTTTTCCTTGCTATTCATAAGAATTAGTCATACCATCGCAGTCATCTTTGATCTGCATTGATCGAAAGTGACAGTTTTAACTTCCATACTTTCATAAATTGATTACATTTCCTTTTGGGACTTCTTTCTTGTTCTATTCCGGAAACCCACAATCCAGTTGCCAATAATTTCTTTAGCTTCTTCCAATGCATATGTGGTCCATATCTCTCCCAGATTTACAGCATGCAATAGATGATATTGGTTTAGAAGGATAAAGAGACATTTAATACAGAACCGAATTCCCTAAAAAAAAAAATATGTATTCTTCTGTAAAGTTTATTCTTGTGGGTAATCGTTTGTTGTGATTGGTTCCGCAGAGCTGGAAAAGCCTCAGAGACATTTTCTTGCCTGCTTGTTTTTGTGGTCATCGACCGGTTTCGGGCATTTACTCATCATCAGGATGTGTATCAACTGTATCAAGAGTGCATCAACTGTATTTGCTCTGTGCATGTCTATAGTTTATTACACTGACTAAAACATCCTGATGATGGGCGAACGCCCGAAACAGGTCGATGACCACAAAAAGAAGCAGGCTTACACGGAAAATATCTCTAAGCTAGAATTTGCTTATGTCCACTAATAATCAAAATACTAGCACGAATTAACTACTTCTGCAAGTCGTGCTTGAATTGTGTAAATTTTAGTATGGTCATAGAAAGTCTTGTAAATACTATTAGGCTGGGATAGCGGCCGATACTTCAAAATTGCTGAAGAAGAAACTAATCCAGTTCATCCTAGGAATTGGCTAATACTACTTTAATAGGAAAAACACAATTAGATTATTTGTTTTAGATAATTAGATTTATTTGTTGGGTCCACAGAGCTGGAAAAAAAAATCAATGATTCTTACCTTGATTTTGTGATCATCGACCGGATTCAATCGTTCGCCTATCATGAGGATATTTTGACAAAACATTGTGATAACAGAAGACTTGCACAGAAAAAAATCAGTTCATATACAGTTAAAAATGAACACAAAATGAAGCAGGATATCACGAAAAATATTTCTGATAATTGATTAGTTGGCACAAGTACAATAATGTTACTATCAGATATTATACTTCGGCGATTGTTATTTGGAATTTGATTTTATATATATCTTACTTCCAAAAGCATGTATGGATTGAAATTATGGTTCCGGTAGAAGGGAAGTGATAGTTGTTTGGAAATAATAATATTAGATTGATTTGTGACGGTATTTTTTTTATATTACAAATAATTAATTGTAATGAATGTTATAGGAATGTATGTCGCAATTAATATAGTATAAGCTCAAGAGTAGTTTGATTGACGGTATTATTAATATTGATGTTAAATTACTCTTTATTTTAGTTAATGTTTCCCATCTTCCTTAATTATAGTAATAGTATTAGTGATTTTGGCCCAAAATTCGTTCAAAAATTAAATTTTAAGCCAATTTTGATTTTACATTTATATATCTTATCATTAGGATATATATTAACGAAGTGACTTGGAAAATTAAATTTCTATCTAAAATATCTATATATCTTATAAACTTTTTAAATCAATAAAAAAAAGTAATCAGTAAATTAAAATTACGTTTTTTTATTTTTTAATTAAAATAAAAATAAAAACTATATAAAGATTCTGTATTGCCTGCAGGGCAACAACAGTCCACCTCTCCGTCCTACAGAAATTCGCCTGAACCATGAATGGAACACCATGAGTGGGACACAGATTGAAATCTGTATTCTATTGTTACCACGCCCCCAGATAATCTTGCATTTTTCCCTAGAATGAATTTTTTCTCTATTATATTCTTTATAATGTTGATTTGTTTTCTTGAGCTTCAAAAAAAAAAAAGAAAAGACACACATGTAGTTTTTAATGGAAATTTTTTTTAACTTGCAAACTGCAAAGTAGTTTGGGTTTTGAAAATTAGAATTTGTCAAACATAGTTTTTATGTTGTTGTGGTTGGATCCGCAGAGCTGGAAAAAAAATCAGAGTTTCTTTCCGCAATAGCCTGTATTATTATTAGCCATAGTCATAATTTCGGGCGTTCGCGCATCACCAAGATGCCTTGACAGAGTGATAGCACAGACACTTGTAAAGAACAAAATAAGTTTATTCACGTTGTATACGTTATTGAATTTGCCCTGTGTTATCACGACTTGCCAAGACTTCTGATGATGGACGAACACTTGAAATAAGTCGATGATATAAAATTGTACATATTATCAGGGGAAAAAATCTCCGATTGTTTAAGAATCTTCTGGGCTTAGGTTTTTTTTTTTTAATTAAAACTTATTTATTTGGCCATAGGATTCGTTACCTCAGAGACCTTTTAGAGAAATATCACAATCTAAAATTGCGAACACTTGGGCTAAAGCGAGATTCCTTCAAGTAGACTTTGAATCCAAATTCAAGCACCTTTAGGGCCCATTTGGGGAACTGCAAACTGAGCCAATGTTATTTATTACATATTTACCCCAAATACACATGTTATGTTATTCATAATTTTGCTATAAACAAAACATATACTTTAAGATAAAGAGTTGAATTAAAGAGCTGACATTTTTCTGTTACAGCCTGTTTCATTTTGTAGTCATAGACGGTTTCGTTCGTTTTACCCATCATCATCTTGTTATAAACAGTTTTGCTTCCCCGTGCATGTCTGTGATATCTCACTGTTTCATAAGATGATGATATGCGAATGCCTGACAAACCGGTCGAAGGCCATAAAATGAAGCAGTTGCAGTCTATTATGTTTTCAAGCCTATGGACTCACCTCAATGGGAATTATGTCTCAAAATAATTCCAATACTAAGTTAACGGAAATATAACCTGACTTCTGCCACAGTGTAGGGTTTTCAGGTTTGCGTGAATTTCGCGATAACGTCTCTATATTTATTTTTTCGTACATATGGTACATACTAAAAATTTAAAACTTTTATTAGTTTCCTTTGATATATTTTTCTGTAAAATTGACTTTATTTCCAGGCAAGCTGAGAATTTGATTCGTCCATTCTCTTTCACGAACTTTACGATAATATCGTACTTGTTATAATCATAACAAGTATGAGAATTGTTATTCTTATCTATATTGTTATCGGTTAATACAATTTTTAAAGGTTTGTTTTATTAAATTTGGTAGTTTTTGCCCTGATTTGTTTAGAAAATTAAATTAATAACCAAGAAATACCTTTAACCTGTGAGAAGGTTAAAGAAGGAGCTTCAATAAATTAAGAGTCCCAATCGATGGGCAATTTGTCGAGGTGAGAATATAGCTGTACCCTCAGAACTGGAGGTCCCCAATTCATTCTTAAAGGCTATTTTAGTTTGCCCTTCCTTCTTTTTATTCTCAGATAAAATAATCTCAGATTTTCGAAATTGAGTTTTCACCCGAAATACATGTTTCGAAGTGCCCAGAAAGTGAAAAAAATGTTTTTAGTGAATTATCTTTCTTTGTATATGTGTTTATGTATGTTAACAAAATATTGGGGGGACCGGAAGGTAATGTTTTTTTTTTTTACATTAAATTCAAACAGATAAATATTTAACAAATTTTTATTTTTAATCATTGATGAACTGGCCCTCGTTATCAACAATTTTTTGCCATCTAGTACCGGATCCATCAAAATCAATTGGATTTTAAACAAAATATCTGTAGATGTCATTTTGGACATCATCAAAATTTTCATTTTGCCACTTAGAAAATGTTGTAGCGAACGGAGAAAATGGAAATCCGATAGCACAAAATCGGACGAGTATGGTGGATGAGGCAATACTTACCACCCTATTTCAATAATTTTTTCCAGGGTTCGGTTCGTCTTGCGCAGTTCTTGCATTATCGTGTTGCAGAATAACGCCTTTTCTCTTGACAATCGGTGGGCACTTTTCAATTAAAGATTGATTTACTCGATCCAGTTGTTCCCAGTTTGTCCAGGTTTCAGCACATCAAAATGAACGACCCCGTGAATACTCCACCAAATGCACAAAAGCGCCTTTTTGGGGTGTAAACCTGGCTTAACGATTCATTCGGAGAGGCCACACTGTCTTTTGCGCCTAGGATTATCATAGTGGACCCATTTTCCATCTCTAGTGATCAAGCGATCAAAATTCCTTCTGTATTGTGCCGCTGAAGCAATAAGTTGCATGTGGTGGACCGGTTAGCTTTGTTTTTTCCGACCGATTATGCGGGACCCAAACACCTGCTCAGCTTACTTTACCACCTGCTCTGCTGCAAAGTTTTTGGATGGCCGACCAAGGTTGGTTAAGCGTGTTTGACAGTTCCTCGATTGTCTGACACGTTTGCTTCCACTTCCGCCCTTAACATGTCATTATCTACAGTTGCTAGTCTTCCTTATCGTTACGAGTCTAACAGATCAAAATTTACTTAGAAAACCACCTTTGGCATTTACGAACTCTAATACACTTGAATAAACATCGCAAATGTTTTTGATAGCAACTGCTGCGTTATTACCCTTAGAAACTCAAAAAGTATACAATGTCGGATATGTACCTCTTCTGGTATTTGGCTGGCCATTTTACCATAAATTGCAAAAAAAAATTTATGATTTAATTATTTACGAGTAAACAAGTCACTCTAATCTTAAAATGTCTTTGGTACGACTTTGAAATACACAATAAATGGGCTGATAAATGTTAAAGGAATATCGACAGACGCAGGAAGCTCAAAACTTGGAATTCCGTTTAGGTTCCGGGCAGAAATCCATCAACCGGAAGTGCGATTTTACTGAATGATTTTCTTCAGTTTTTCTCCATTTTCTCGAAAACAGCTCCAACTATTTTCTTAAAATTTCGTATACTACTCGTATCTACACACATGAATACCAGCCTATACTTATATTTATAACATTTTCCCGGGATTTTTTTGGGGGGCCGTTCTGGGGTAGTGGTAGCGTTATGCTTTTCTCTAAAGCAGAATATCCAGCCTTTTTGATTATCTGGGCCATATTGGAAGAAGAAGAACTCTTGGACCACACTTAAAATACAAACACTTACGGTAGTCGATGAACAGAATATAATTTTTCTGAATCCTGGTGCTATATTATGGATATAATAGGTACGAAAGCTGTTTAAGATAAAGATTGTGTTAAATCAAAATATCCATTTGCGATTACTGCTTATATTTTTTATTTATCTATTAAACTTCATTAATGTATTCAATAGGTTACTATAAAAATAAAAGTGGGCAACATAAAACTAGCGTGGCAGCTGACATTGTATTTGACAAACTAATATAACAATATATAGTTGGATGGAAATAGTTACAAATCTCAATGAGTTTTCAAAGTGTTCTACAGATATTTTGGTTCTAATTTTACTCATAGTTTACTTCATCCTCGAAAATAGTTGCTCACAAATGTTGATGTTACTTTAGTGGAAACTATTATCGGATTCCACTGGTATGAAGTCAGATGTCTTGAAAAGGGATTTATTAGGCGGAATTTAGTTTACAGATTTTAGAGAGTTATTACTTGAAATACTAAACGCTGAATTTACAAAAATATACTATATTTTTACAATAATTTAAATGTGTGAGTTGGTAACTACAATTAATATGAACTGTTAGAAATAAATAAATAATTTAAAGAGATAAACAACAACTAATTTAAAATGATTAAAATAAATAAAACTAATATGCACAACTATGAAATGTTGGACAGAATAATTATAAGTTTAAGGACGCGCTCGCGGAAACTGCTGCTGTAATGATAATACTCGTGTAATGATAATACTGATAATACTGACCCCCTCCTCCAGTGGGAAGAAGTTTATATTAGTATTACTCACACACTGTCAGGTGTGTAAGTAGTACTCACACTAAGACCTCTCTCGTAGTGTGCGACCTTGGCCAGGTCGGTGACCATTGTGATTTAGGTCAGTGGCCAGCTTTGGCGAGAGATGGCCGCCCATCGGTGATTTTCAAAGACTGGTAGCCTTGAATCGGCCAGGTGGCTTCTGTTCAATAATGATCCTTTAAAAGGGTTTTACCGGTGCTTGTTTGGCCCTTGTATTGAAAAGGCTTTTTGTTCGGCGCGGTCCTTGTCTTGAAGACAGCGGCCGGCTGGGCCACCAGTCATAAATTATCCTTTCTTCATTTGACATTGCTATGACATTGATATGTCATTACATTACCAAAAAGCGAAGACATGAATAAGAAGGTAGAACTGTGAGGCGAGGGATATTAATCTCTGGGAAGTGTAGGATTTATAAAGTTCAGTCTTTAAATTGAATGTCACATTACAGCTCCTTTATTTTCTATATTGAAACCTGGCAGGTAAACATCTAGACAACTTTAAATTGAAGAGCGGGTTTCCCATTGTTGAAAATGTAAATAAAACCAACCTTCAAGTAGAGTATTAACCCCCTCACTCCGTGGACACAAAAGAAACCTCAAATAGATCTAAATAGTATTAAAAAACATTAATAAATGTTTTTCTTTATTTAAATTAGTTTAAAATTGTTGGACCGCGTTTGAAGCAATCTTGGGGCCGCGGTTCGGACACCCTTGTTTTTTAAAGTACCACTTCAGTACTATGTAAGGTACTGTCACCTATATAATATAAATAATAATTACAGTAATTCCTAGAAATCCAAATTTGAACAAAAACGGAGAAACTTGTGTGAGTGTTTCACACCAGGTTTTTACCTTCTTTTTTTTAATCTAGCTCTAAGTATAATAAGTGTCCTACAAATGAAAATTTTTATGAAAACAATGAATTTAAACAAGTGAATATAAAACAATTTGTTGAATATACTTTAATTTTATTGAACGTGTAACAACTAGGAAATTCTGGAGTAAAATATTAATAAGTAACGTAATAATTATTTATTTTATGGCTGCACAAACTATCCTAATTATTTGGTCGGGGGTGGGAATCACAGCTATTTTATCCAGGAATGATACCAGTTGCAACTGTTTTTAAGTGTTTTTTTTTTCCTATTACAATAGAATGCATTCCATTTGGGGAAAGGTCATCCCGAAAAGTAGTGTATGTAAAATTTATCCCCTTTAGCCATTCGTCTTGCTTGCATACACCATCTCCCCCACCCTCCATATAATAATAATAGAGAGTTTTTGTAATGTTCTATTTAGTGTATTAATGTTTGGATATTAGAATATTGTAATCATAAACATATTAAGTGTTTTACTTGTTATTAAATTAATATTATCTTAATATCTTAATTATGCTAATTGATGGGCTATTGAGAGAAAGTATTATATTATTATAACTGATGGTATATATGTATATATAATATTAAGTAATTGATATGTTCAAAATTATCTTATATGTAAATTATATTAACGTTGTTTTCGGATCATAAATCTTGCTTTTACTTTTTTTTTTGTTTTTTTGTTTACCTCCTTATCTTACTTCTGATAATTTTTAGTTTCACTAATAGCCACGTTTACTAGCTACTCCAGTTTGTTGTATTCAATCTTCTCTATATCTTATAGCTTAATTTATTTTGTTCTTATGCCAGATTCACCTTATTGTGCTTATCGTTGCATTCTTTGAAATGAGAGCCTCCTCTGCTTCATTTCCATTATCATTAACCAGTTAAGGACCTTTTCAAAGATAATTACACCAAGTGCACTGGGAGACGGGCTGCAAAAAGAAAATCACCATTACACAAGTGAAATTAACGATTATTTATAGTAATAATAATAATAATAATAATAATAATAATAATAGAAAAAGAAATACACTCTCACTCTCTATAGGCTTTTAGGGAAGGGAATAGCTAAGTGGTTAGCGTACTGGACTCCCACGCGGAGGACCCGGGTTCGAGTCCAGCTGTGCTACCCTTAGATTTTTTCATCCTAGGAGCCCGTACTGCTCATTGTCCGGTGATGGACAGTGTGTCTGTAACGAGAGAACACTGTCCGGAGGCCGGCAGTGCACTGAGAAGGCCCTGGGCGCTAATGACAATAGATGTTGACGCGCCTTAAATAAAAAAAACAAAAAAAAACTATAGGTTTAATTGAAATAAGCGCCGTCAGAAGCGGTGTAGTCAAAGCATACATATACTTGGTAGATTGGGTAGGTTGCTTGTTTACTTACTATATTGGCCTGTGATTAGGGTTTATTCCTGCTTGGTTTTATTTATTTTTTCTTGTCTTGTGTAAATATTGCATATTTTCCTAGTACTCAGTATGTATGTAATCTCTCAGCATTGTATGATATTTTGAATCTTTATGGCATACTCGATGACCAAAATCGGCTTCAGTTGCTGAAGTTCAAGAAATTTCGATCGGTCTGTAGCAACTCTGGCCAGGTTTCATTGCCTTATGTAACAACAGTTTACGACCGTTTAAGAACTAGTCAGCAACTCTCTACTACCTTGTCAGCCAGTCTGTTTCCTTATATACATTTCTCTCGCTACCTAACTTCTATTATATTTGTAAAATACTTGCAGTTTGTGCGTTCTCTCATTTTACAGTGTTCAGCTTATATTCTAGTTTACTTCATCTTAAAATCCTTTCACTCTAAATACTCTCTCCCATTATACATCCATTATATATTTTTGTTTCTCTCTCTCTGCTTTTCGGATCCTATTACATCCAGTTTATGAGAGATGCCAATTCAACAAATTCTCTTCGTATCTGTTTCACCATGACTTTGAGGTGACCAAGCCTTTTGGGTTTAGATTTCGCCCCCCTAGTTTCCTGATAATGTTGACATATGTGGCGTGTAACCTCAGACATGCCCAAGAGAATTCTACAACCACAATATTTCCTAAGTTTGTGCGCTGGGCAAACTAGGCCATACGGCTACTGGCAACCCAATATCATTTCTACTTTCGGGGCTAACCGTCATCTTTGATTGCCTAAAACTTCTAATAGATCTGCGCAGTTGATGTGACCTATCATCGTAGTCTCTGTAAAACAAAACACGAACTTCTTTGGTTCACCATTACCACTTCTAAATAGGTGCGGTTGCAGTTATCCAAGGCCCGTCACTAGTCGGAAACATCCCAAAAACTGTTCACTTGGTAGAACCTGATTCTTCTTTTACGACCAATTGACTTCCGCCTTTTTCCTCCTATATACCAAGATATAGGTATATTCTGTCGACGTGTTCTTTTATTACTCTTTTAGCCATATCCGTAGTCAGAGATAGATCTCTTTGCAACATCATATTGCCTGCCTTGATTAAGTGGTCACCCTCTTCATTAGAAAGACAGTACATTTTTTGTTTGTTGCAAAACAAAGGACTTTCAGTTTAGGAATTTTTAAAAGATGTTTGCAGAATTATAGTATCAATCTCAGCTATACTTTACTGAATATTTTCTCGGATACTACTCCAACAATTTTTATTTAACTCAACGTTTAAAGAAATTCCGTTGGAGCTTTTTAGAGAAAATAGAAAAAAAAATTCAGCGAAGTTGCACTTGCAGTTGTGATGGATCTTCGCCTGAAACCTTCGTGTCAGTTTCGGTGGTAGTACTTAAACCGAATAAATATTAAATTTGAGCTTTCTGCAATTTTGGTTTTTTAAATATTTTATTCACACGCGCATACATACCATTATTCGCTGCTAACATTTACTTTCGTACACAGGGGAACTCAAAATATGTATTTGTGTGGTAAAAACTCAATTTCGAAAATTTGCTCAATACGATCTGTTACGAAATCTTTAGATAGGTTTGGTTTCAATACAATCTCTCTATTATGTGTCAGTTTAAATAGTGAATTTGATTGGATTATCCTCATGAAATTATCAATAGTAACTGGAATTAGTGCTTTAGAATTGTGGCAACAACAATATATGCCATAGAATTTTACAGTATTTTTTATTTTTGTCTTAATTATACTAAAACAATTAGCATGGTGCTGATATTTATAACAAGAACAAGCTTTACGTCATGCTTGAAAAACTGTACAACGATATCGTGGGAGTTTACAAGGAATTATAAGAATTAGCTTTATTTTTTTTTAGTTTACTTATTAAAAAAAAAAAATTCTGGTGTGAAACACTCGCACGACTTTCCACTTCCTGCGATTTACGAAGTTATAATTGACCAATTCCGTTCTAACATATAATTCTTCCTAGATCTTTAGTTTTCTTCAATTTCCATGAATGCGAGAATCTAAAGTTTATAAAAACGATTTTTCTGTGGAAAGTTCTATCTCCCCTCCTCCAAAACCTCCCCTAATTAACTTTTCTCGGAAAAACTTTCAAACCGAAGTAATAGGTCTCTGTATTTTTATAGTTAGTATAACAAGTTTTAATGAAACCCATCGGTGTTTTTATGGAGAAAATCGCAGGAAGCTAAAATAACTGGTCAATAATGTCTCACTTCCGGTCAACCAATTTTCTTCAAATTCAATATTTTTCTAACTAGAATCTATAATGAATTAAAAAAAAATAGCACTTTAGAGGAAAGCATAATCCCATTCGGTATTTTATCCGTCGTAGCATGGCATATTTATGTTCATGTTCCTGATCGGTTTCGGATTTTCATCCATCGTCAGAGCTAATTCATCAAGTTCGTGTAGAGAGTTCTGACGATGGAAGAAAATCCGAAACCGGGCAGGATAACATAAATGTGCATGCTACGACACATAAAATACTAGATGTTATCCATTGCGGACCCATCCACATTTTCAACAATGCAGCTTGCCCAAGCTAATTTGTTTAATTTATTATTAAATCTTTCCGATTAAGTTGAAATGAACTTAATCACTTCACACGAATTTAGTGAATTTAGCTCTGGCGATGGAAGAAGATTCGAAACCGGTCAGGAGCAACATAAATATGCATGCTACGACAGATAAAATACCAGATGTAATCCATCATTGCGGACTCTCATCCACAGAGAGGTACACCATCCAGCTCGAACGGCGGTGCTGCTCAATGACACAGCGTACTGATCAATCAAGTTGACATCCAATTAATCAGCGAAAGAACAGAATATTGGTTAGGCAGTCATACAAGCAATTCACAATTTGATTCATTGGATTCGTGTCGATAATACAACAACCATTAAATCTGGTACAAGTAACACTTTCAGTCAGCAGAGTCATGAACCAT
This sequence comes from Triatoma infestans, assembly GCA_011037195.1. Classification (NCBI taxonomy): domain Eukaryota; kingdom Metazoa; phylum Arthropoda; class Insecta; order Hemiptera; family Reduviidae; genus Triatoma; species Triatoma infestans. The sequence continues at coordinate 24,995 of JAAEAF010007121.1, forward strand.
AAATGTGGTTATGGATTATGCCGAGGTAGGCAATGATTATTTGCTCTGCGATCACCGTCAGTTTGTTTCTGTCGATATCGACATCGTCGAAAAAAGATAAGAGTATTTTTTCGGTTATGGAACCGAACCACAGTCCATAGACCACGAATCTCCGCTCCCCGAACTCTTCTCTGA
>JAAEAF010007122.1:0-46203 GCA_011037195.1 Triatoma infestans
CTTCAAACTCTAATGGACCGGCCTCCTTCAAACTCTAATGGACCGGCCGCCTTCAAACTCTAATGGACCGGCCGCCTTCAAACTCTAATGGATCGGCCTCCTTCAAACTCTAATGGACCGGCCGCCTTCAAACTCTAATGGACCGGCCTCCTTCAAACTCTAATGGACCGGCCTCATTCAAACTCTAATGGACCGGCCTCCTTCAAACTTACAGTCTTTGTTACATATTTAGTACGTCCGTCTCAAGATTGCACAACTTGGTGGTCAGTTATACATGGTTTTGAGGGCATTGAGCCCTAACTCCTGAAATGTGACTATATCAAATAGGAGCACCCACTTAGGGGCCCCTTCAGCAATACAAGATTAAAGTTATGCCTAAAACATGCATTGCCTACTTCTAATATCGTCTTCTTTTTTTTCAAATAAAAGTAATAGGTTTATATTTGAGCATCTAGCATTAATACTGGCACTTTAGAGGAAACATTGACCTTTGTCAATCCAATCAGTGTTTCTGTAAAAATGTTTTAAATAAAAGTCAAAGGGCTATCTATATAACTAGGGCATACTATAACTAGTGCTATCTATATGACTAAGGCACACTATAACTAGGGCTATCTATATAACTAGGGCATACTATAACTAGTGCTATCTATATGACTAAGGCACACTATAACTAGGGCTATCTATATAACTAAGGCACACTACATCTAGGGCTAGCAATATAGCTAAGGCACACTATAACTAGGGCTATCTATATAACTAGGGCATACTATAACTAGGGCTATCTATATAACTAAGGCATACTATAACTAGGGCTATCTATATGACTAAGGCACACTATAACTAGGGCTATGTACATAAATAAGGCACACTATAATTAGGGCTATCTATATAACTAGGGCATACTATACGGCTAAGGCGCACTATAACTAGGGCTATCTATATAACTAGGGCATACTATAACTAGGGCTATCTATATAACTAAGGCACTCTATAACTAACAATTAAAGTAAAAATCGTTGAAGACGTTGACGAGAAAATCGCTTAAAACAGAATCAAATAAAAAAATAAACAAAAAATCTGGTGTGAAACACTCGCAAGACTTTCCGTTACTGCTTGTTAATATTAATTAATAGTTTGGCAAAAATTATTCGCAATAACTAGCATGAAATACTGGTTGAAATAGTGATATTCTTTACTTTTAGAGTTGCACTTATTGATATATAACAATAATTTGATTTTTTCCGTGAATTTGCATTCTCATCACATATAAGAAAGAAATTTAAATTTATCTTCCTTCCGACCTCATATTATTAAACAAGAATTTAGTAATTTATCCATTTTGAACCAGGTTGTCTGTGAACGGCTTCTACAAAACAGGACATATCTTTGAATACATCTTTATCCTTTCTTTATTAATGTCCACACGGAAGTATGTATTGGACTCAATAGCTGCCTCTGTTCTAAGTGTGTATACGGATGCATGTTTCGGTTGGGGTTTCTTAAAAAAAGCGGCTGGGGCTCGAACTGGATTTTCCTTTAAACAAAAAGAATGACACTAACAGGTAGTTTTCTGCATTTTTTTTATTTTCCCAAATATCTTGAAAACGGTGTGTCTGAACTGAATTTTGCTCTTTCCCCCCTCCCCCACAGTGAGTTACTTGCTAATGGCAAGATTTTTAAAATGATTTATAACCAAAAGGTCTATTATCTCATAGGTATTCCAAATCAGTTTTAGACAATTTCAACATTTACAGTAACCATGGTAACAGTTTCACACCGAGTGTGTTCGATTTATATTATAAACGTATAAGTTAATTAACTCTATTAACTATATTATAAATTTATTCAGGGAGTTAATAAATTATAAATTTAGTTACTCCCTCTAAAACAAATAACCCAAACCGATTATTTTATTTATTTCCACCATTAAACTAAGTCGTCATGGACCTGTTTGTTACCATGGTTACTAGTAATTGCTTAAATTGTGTAAAACTGATTTGGAATATGATGTAACACTCCTTAGAGTTATATATCATTTTAAAAATCTAACAGATCAGATGGAGTCGGCAGGGAGCAAAATTTAGCTACGACGCACCGTTTTCAAGATATTTGAAAACAAACTGTAATAGAAAACTTCTTGTTAGATCTGTTGTATCTATCGTTGGAGCGGTTTTTGAGAAAATTAAGATAATTTGTTTTTTGTTTTTTTTAATTTAAGGCGCGTCTACATCTATGGCATTTGCGTACGGTTCTCAGTGCACTGCCGGCCTCTGGACAGTGAGCTGTATAGGCTCCTAGGAAAATCTAAGGGTAGCACGACTGGATTCGAATCCAGGATCTCCGCATTGCTAGTCCAGCGTGCTACTACTGAGCTAATCCCTTCCCTTGATATAAATTGAAAAGAAAAATCAGTAAGGCCGCACTCCGGCTAGAATTGATTTTCCCAGAATCCTCAACCTAAACCAACTTTGAGCTATCTGCCATTTTTCGTTTTTGAGATATTTTGTTCACACATATTCGATAAAAGCTTTTATTTTGTATTCAGCGACCTCAAAACAGGTATTTCCGAGGAACAGTCGATTTCAAAAACTTGACCTCATAATATTTTCTCTTATAGCAATAAGACAAAGTAAAAACATGAGCGATTAGAAAATGTATTTTTAAACTATTTCCTTTTATATATATATATATATATATATGACTATATATATATATATGAATAAACTCTAGACCCTACTTCAGGATGGCGCCCGATGCAGGGAGTATTCTATGTTCATTCTTTTTTCTATATTTCCCAAGGCGCTGGCAAAGAGCCCTTTGTTCTGAGTACTACTAGTACCGAGAGAATGTAAGGGGCAGAGAGAGAGAGAGAGAGAGAGAGAGAGAAAGAGACTCGTGGGAAAGTACCGAAGCTCTGCAGCAGAGAGTATACGGCTCACCTTCATAGACTACCACTAAATTCCATTTACCACATAATTCCACGCCAATAAACTACTTTGCCAGATAAATTCCAGAGGCGGTACTCTCTCTATCTGTTTCCAATACCTACTTGGCTCCTGGTGCTGCCGCTTCATCCAATTCATACCGCCCCACTCCCGCCGCTCTCTCCGCCATCCATATAATCCTTTTTCCTTTTAAATTCTCTTCAGACATAAAATACCCTTCAGTGAACCAGCAAGAGAGAGGAACACAATAGTTGTTGGCTTGTTCTCCCTCAACCCTCAGCCCACCCACAGCCGCCGCCAACCTATCTTCAACCACTCGCGTTCTCTCACTCCCTCTTCTATTCAATTCTAAAGCTCCATCCCCGACCTCCTAGGGACTACTATATACAGTAAATTTTATTTGAAAAGCTGTATATTTCTTTATTCTCCATTCTCACCAAACTTTCCACTTTTCTGTCTTTAGTATTTTTCTTTTCTAGGGTAAATTTTATATTAAAAAATATCTCGTTATCAATTGTTTTTGCTTCATCCATTTTATTTTATTAAATTATCAATTTAAATTGTTCCGCCGAGACGAAAAAAGAATCTACTACACCACTTCCTCTTACTGTTCACACTCATTTCTGAAATACATTTTCAGAAAAATGGCATCTTTATTATATGTTTAGTGGCTTTCAACTACTTTATACTTGGTGCAATAAAGCTGATGTAAGTATAAAATATACTACGGACAAGAGTCTCCTCTGTTTGTTAGTTGTATAGCAATCTTAGATAAATAAATAGATAATTGGTAGACTCAAACATTATTCTAATAAGGCAGTTTTAAAACAAAGTTGAATTTCCTCCCAGAATCCATCCTTAAAGTGATTTTCCCGGAGAATTGTATTGGAAACATTCACTTTGTATTTCATGATATGTTTAAGTTGGATACGTATCAAATTTGATAGGATCTGTTGATGAAGACATTTTTGAAATAAATGTCGGAAAAACTGAAAAATTCAAAACAGTAAAAAGTGCTACCGGAAGCATCAAAATGAAAAATCATGTTTGTTGTTATTTCACACAGGCACACAAACAAACAAAAGGAAAAAAAACCTTTGATAGAAAAGAAATCCTTGTTTAGGAGACCTTAAACAATTTATTTGCACGGAAAATAGAATTTTTAAAATCTCACACGACTGCAGAGCATTTCCTCTCTATGCAGTAGAAAAAACAAAACTGCAAAGAATAATAACATATAAACAAATACATTTTGTTCAGTATTGTTTTAATATTTTTGCGATCGTGTCACAGTTTTGAAATCGAGTTATAACCGGAAATACACGTTTTGAGGTCACCTCAGTGAGAAAAAAATGTTTTCAGCGAAGCTCAGTAGTGTGTGTGTGTGTGTGTGTGTGTGTGTGTGTGTGTGTGTGTACGTGTACGTGTAAACCTATGATATCTACAAACACTAATACCTATCACTTTTATTTTTAACATTTTCCTAGGAAAATTGATTTTCTTCCTGTTGTCCTGTGGGAACAGTAACGTCAAGCTTTCTTCTAGAGCATTACTTCAATTCAATGTATAGTTCTACCATTTAATCAGAAGTGTAACTTTACCGAATTAGAATGCAAGTTCTTTTTGGAATTAATCTCGTTAACGATTGTCTTTGAACTTGGAATGCTAACTGCATAGATATAAACCTATCTGCAGTGTTACTACCAAAAGGTCAGGTGGTTGCGGACTAAACTTGTCAATCTTCGAAGTGTTATACATAGTAGTGGTTTCGATGTTTTTGTCTTCACTGAAACAAATTTATGTGATTCCATTAGTGATGATGAATTAGGTTTCTCAAACTTTAACATTTACAGAGCAGATAGAAGTGGTGGACACAAGAGATCTGGAGGAAGAACTCTCATTGCTATACGTTCTAATTTAGTGTCTTCCCGCATCATTACTGTAAGTAGTAATATTGAACACGTATTTGTCAAAATATCTATGAAAACATCCACCCTTATCTTATTGTCGGGGGTGTGTATCTCCCTCCGGATTTCACGACAAACATGTATGAACAACATTGCCAAGTTGTAGAAGATGTTTTACAACAATATCCGAATTCTAAGATAGTACTTTTTGGTAATTATAATCTTCGTGGTGTGGATTGGTGTGAATCTTGGTGCAAAGTATCGTCACAGTGTTCATATCAGAGTGCTAACCTAGTAAAAAATTCATTCTGTGATTTATTGGGCCTAAAGCAATATAATAAAATAGGCAATTATGTAAATTCAAATTTGTTAGATTTAGTGTTTAGTAATTTAAGTTTAAATGTAAAGAAATGTGATATTGCAATTACCAATGTTGATAATTACCATCCTCCCTTAGAGGTTGAACTAGAGATCTGCTGTGGTACTAATATTAATTCCCTAAAGAGTCAATCAATTGGTCTATGATTTCAACAATGTTAAATATAATCTCTTAAACATGTATCTTACTAGTCAAGACTGATCTTTTATTCATGATAAGCCTCTAGAAGTTGCCTTAGATTCATTTTATCAAATTCTATATTCTGGCATCGATCAATATGTCCCTGTAAAAAGTATTTTTACATCTACTTTTCCTTATTGGTACAACTGTGAATTAATTTGTCTAGTAAAAGCGAAGAAAATTGCACACTACTTCTACAAAATAACAAACTCAAGATTATTCTAGATTTTCCACTCTAAGATCCAAATGCAAATCCCTGTCCAAATATTTGTATGAGCAATATATAATTCAGACTGAAAGCAATATTCAGACAAATCCTAAAAAATTTTGGAGTTATATTGTCTACCAAATCTAGCGTTGATATTCCAAATGAAATGTTTTTAAACAATCAGTCTTGTACAAAAGGTGATGAAATTGCTGAGTTGTTTGCATCACATTTTTCTAGTGTATTTTCAAAAGATAAACCTTCCATTGCTGCTCTTAATCTGGCTTCTGCTTTACCTAGTAATATAAACTTTACATCCTTCCTTATCTCAATGTGTGATATCGAGAAAGCTATTCAACATTTAAATGAATATCACTCTGCAGGTCCTGATGGAGTTCCTCCTTGTCTATTATTGCGATGCACACAACCTTCGTTAGTTCCTTTATTTTTATTGTTCAATAGTTCCCTCTCTACTGGGCAATTTCCCTCACGTTGGAAATCCAGTTTTGTAATTCCTATATTCAAAAATGGCTCCAGACAAGATGTACAAAATTATCGCCCTATCAGTATTTTAAGTACCATTCCTAAACTCTTCGAATCAATTGTTTACACTAAGCTAATGTCTTCAGTAAGGAATATAATCATACTGAGCAACATGGCTTTCTCTCCAAAAAGTCAGTTATCACGAACTTATTGTCTTATGTCCAGTTCATATTTAAATGTTACGAAAAAGGTTCTCAAGTTGACTCTGTCTACACTGACTATCCCAAAGCTTTTGATAGTGTAAACCATACATTACTTCTTACTAAACTTAACTCTTTGGGCATTTATGGTACAATGTTATGTTGGTTGCAAAATTATCTTACCCACCGCATTCAGACTGTTAAAGTAAAATCATTCCTTTCATTGCCTTATACCGTCCTTTCTGGAGTACCTCAAGGATCACATCTTGGTCCCTTTTATTCCTGATTTTCATAAACGATGTTAAACTAGTTCTTCCAGATGTTAACATTCTACTTTTTGCTGACGACGTTAAACTATTTAGGGAAATCATACAAACTAGTGGCAGCCAAGTTCTTCAGGATGCTGTTAACAGACTTTCTGTTTGGTCCACAAATAATCTTCTTTTTTTTTCTTTTTTTTTTTTTTTTGGCATTAGCTACGAGGCCATAGCCATCCCAAATAATCTTCTTAAATTAAATACCTCGAAATGCCAAGTAATTTCTTTTTTCAGATCACGCTCTTCTCTGCACTTCAAATATGCTCTCAATGATACTCCTTTAAATCGTGATAATTCTGTGAATGATCTTGAAATCTCCTTAAATTCTAGACTCTCCTTTAGCTCTCATATTGAAAAGATAGTCAGCAACAGTTACAAGATGTTGGGTTTTGTCTTTAGGAATTCCACTTCTTTTAGAAATCCCTTCAGTATTTTAAGACTGTATTTGCATTTGGTTCGTCCACGACTTGAATTTGCTTCTCCAGTTTGGACTCCGTTTTATAAAATCCACATTGATGCTATTGAACGGGTTCAGCATAGGTTTCTTAGAAGGACTGCTAAAATGATGGGTTTATCAAGTGAAAGATTAACTTATTCTGATGTGTTGGATTCCCTTAATTTGAGTACTCTATCCTTCAGAACGCGAAGAGCAGACCTTATTTTCCTCTTCAAACTTATACATCATTATATAGATTGTCCTGAATTGCTGGGATTAATCGACTTCCATGTTCCTACAATAGATACTCGCTGTAAATCTGTGTTTTTTAAATCTTATCATTCAACAAATTATTCCCAATCCTCTCCTATACCTAGACTTATGTCGCTTGGAAACAGTATTTCTGATTAATATGATCTCAAAAAAATACTATTATTTTTATATTCATATTTTTTATATATCCAATTTTTTATTCTATGTTCTAGTCTAGTTTGGATTTTATATGTTCTATTTTCTGTTCTGTTATATTTGTAGTTGGTCTATTTCTCTTATAGTGTTTGTTCTGTTTATGTGTTTGATAAGAAAATTAATGAAATTTATTGCATTTGCCAGCAGTGGTCATTAATTAGTTATTACTACATATTTGCATTTATAATAGATGGTTAAATACGCCCTCCCTTTTTACCTAGTTTCTAATTGGTTACTCTTATTTATTAATTACATAGTCTTGTACACTTTTTAGTTTTTACTATATTGTCTCTTATATTTGTATATGTTCTTGTTCGTTGTAATTGTATATATATTTGTATAATGTTTATAATTCTAATACTATTATTTTTATATTCATATTTTTTATATATCCAATTTTTTATTCTATGTTCTAGTCTAGTTTGGATTTTATATGTTCTATTTTCTATTCTGTTATATTTGTAGTTGGTCTATTTCTCTTATAGTGTTTGTTCTGTTTATGTGTTTGATAAGAAAATTACGTAAATGGGGTGCAACCCCGTATGTATGTATAAATAAAAATAAATAAATAAATATCACTTTTATTTTTCAAGACAAAAAAAATTGCTTTTTAGATAGCTTGGCAGAATTTGTGATTGGTTTTATAGGAAATACGTGTTTTGAAGTCTAGCAAATGGTCTGCGTATATAAATATAATTGAACAAATTATCTCAAAAACAAAAAGTCACGTGAACCTCAAACTTAATATTCCCATTAAGGTACTGCCAATAGTTAGAATTCCAAAATTTGAAGCAAATCGGTTAACCGCAAGTACAATAGGTTTTTTATTTTTTTTGGAATTTTCTCAACCAAGGTTACCACCATTTTCTTTTTGCATAGATAGAAATATAAAATATACTACGGAGAAGTCTCCTCTGTTTTTTAGTTGTATAGCAATCTTAGATAAATAAATAGATAATTGGTAGACTCATACATTAAACTAATTAGGCATACTAGCTATTTTTTTTGTTTTTGTTTACATTCAGGGTGACTCTCATGATTTCTTTCCAGTGGTAATTCGATTCCAAAAATTGGATACGATCGCTGGGCTGCCTTCTCTATAGTGCATGAAATTGTGTCAAAATTAATTTGCATTCTACACACATCGCGAGAAAACAAATATTTTATTTTCTGGTTTTTAATCCTAGAAGAAGTGAATAACAACATCCACAAAAACATGAGCTCCCTTGCACATAGTGTCGTCATATGAAGTGTGAAATCAGTAGTGTTTTTCTTTTAACATTATCTTCATTGTTTGGTAATAGTAGCTACCAGTTTTCCATTGTGTCTTGCCAGTAAGGGTTGTTGAATTACCAGTAGCACAGATGTTACACAGTACAATATGAACCCTAAACCAAATACTCTATGTATAACCACATAATCCCTTCACTGAACACCCATCAGTTGTTACCAAGTATGCATTATACTATCAAACCATACATCAATAAATCTGGTGTGAATAACTCACACAACTTTCTTTTTAATCAAAAAAATCTTCTTTAAAATTGCGACGTTACAATGTTGGTGGGCAGGCCATAAAAATGGTGGTTGGTATTTACCTAAGTGTCCTTATGTGGAGCCCAAACCAATGAAGCTTGTGCAAATTTAAATTTAAAGTAACTGACAGATTTCCAATACTCTACGAAAATCTTCTTTCTTTTCAGAAAATGTTTCTCATAGAAGTGGTACGTTTCTATCTTTGCAGCTAGCATTCTAAGTTTAAAGAAAATCTTTGTGACCGTTTTCGATAAAATCCAAAAAAAATCTAAAACCTATTCCGTAAAATCGTACTTCCGGTTAACCAATTTTCTTCAAATTCGGGATTCTGTCAATAATTCTAGTGGGTATGAATATTATATAGGTGGTAAACAATCATATATTACATTGAAGTGGTACTTTAGAGGAAAGCATAACGCTACAATTCCCCCAGAAACCCCCATAAAGTCAATTTCCCTGGGAAAATGTTTCAAATAAAAGTGATAGGTATTTATGTGTGTAGATAGTATACGAAGTTTTAAAAAAATCGTTGGAGCGGTTTTGAGAAAATCATGAACAACTAAAAAATATTTTGTAAAGTCGCACATCCGGTTCCTGGGTCATCTTCATGTCTGATGTGGTCGTACTTCCTAAACGGAATAACAAGTTTCAGCTTCCTCTGATTTTTCGTTTTCGAAAGATTCTGTTAACACACACGTATACATATAGGCGCATACAGAACATTCGCTAAAAAACACTTTTGTCATATTCAGGGGACCCCAAAACATGTATTTCCGGTATATTTAGAAAATCTGGCAGAATCGCAATACTTCCTGTTATGACAGTATAAGAGAAAGTAAAAAAGAAAATCTTATGTGAAACACTCACACGACTTTTAATTTTCTTCAAACTTAGTAGTTTTGCACACAAACTTGCCCTAACAATAATGTCTAGTAGTGGAGAAGGTAAATATTGGTTTACTACATGTATATGCCGCAGGGAAATGATGAAAACCAGGATTTGATCAAATCCCTAAGGGAGATGAACAATTCACGGAAGATGTTAAAAATACAGTGTGATATTGCCATTTCACTAAAAAATTAAGTGATTTGATCAAATCCCTTAACTATTTCAGTGAAAAGACGAGATAAACATGTCAGGCTTTGCAGAGGACTATTTGGCGTTCATGGCGGCCAGCTCCGAGTGCTTCGACGCACTGCGCACACAGTAACGGCCGAACTGTACGTGAACGTTTTTGAACGAGCGGCATGATAAAGAAAAACCCTTGTGGACTAGTGAAAGAATAGAAGAAGCTATCACAGCCATTGAGCAGTTTAAATTAGCATGAATACTTAAACTCCACTTATTTGAATTAGCACCAGTACATTATCCACGCGCCAATAAACAATCCTCTTATGGAAAAAAATACGATGTGATGGAAGTCGGTGTTAAAAAATCTTTGATTCTGAAGAGAAAGTCTGACTCTGATCCAGTTGTGAAAATAGTGCCTATCCTACAGAAGAATTTTATCAAATACTTCGGAAAACTCATCAGTCAGCTGGCCACGGAGGCAGAGATAAAATGTTGTATAGTTTGAAATCCAAATATTTAATATCCACTTTAGTTATTCTGGAGTTTTTAAAGCTGAGTACGGTATGTCAATCTAAAAAAAAATATTCAAGTAAAGGAATCGTTGTTTACCCAATAGTGTCTAGCGACTTCAATCAGCGTGGTCAATTCGATTTAATTAACTTTACAGTCGACTCCGGACAGAAATTACAAATGGCTATTTCACTACCAGGATCACGCGACGAAATTCAGCTTTCTGCGGCCGTTGACTTCGAAAAGAGCAGCTGAAGTAGCAATGGAGCTATTAAAATATTTCTGGAAGTGGGTTGCCCTCACATACTACAAAGTGACAACGGCCGTGATTTTACGGCTGCTGTCAGACATCCAGCAAGTCTAGGATCAGTAGAGCGATCAAATCAAGATGTCGAAGCTATGTTACGCGCTTGGCTAATTGATAATGACACGAAAAATTGGCTATAGGCTGTTACTTTGTTCAGTTTCAAAAGAACTCTTCTTTTCATCGTACTATCAAACGATCCCCTTACAAAGCCTTATTTGGAACAGAACCAAAAACAGGACTTGCATCTACTCATATATCAAAAGACTTGCTTGACAAGCTTGTTACTGAAGAGGACTTGGACCTGCTTCTTAATCAGCAAGACAACGATAATACATCAGCATCCGAGTACTTATCAGCAGCACCATTAATGGACAACAATGACGTTTCGAAAGATCTACCACCATATGAATTGATTAATGAAAATGCTGCTACATCAACCAACAATGACCCGTCACAAGATCTAACACCATCTGAATTGCTCATCAAAAAGGCTACTTTAAAGGATCTACCTGAACTTGAATTAACTTCTTTAACAACACATGAACCAGCTATCGAACCAACTAACAACTCTATTTCAGTCCCTGGTTCGACAGATAAAAGATCTGTAATGTTGATTTCATCAGAAGGGAAAACAGTTGACAACGAAGAAAAAGCATGTTGTGTTGTTTGTGGAATGGAATCTAGTGGAGCCCATTCATGCGATATTTGTAAAAATCCAGTGCACGCAATATGCGGAAATACGGTAGGAGAAGAAGGATATGGATCGAAAATTCTGGGCCAAAAGGAAGGGAGCATTAAGGATCAAAGGGAAGATGCTGCAAAAAACCTGATAAGTTCAGCTGAAAAGTTGAGAGAGACTTCATCCAAGAAATTTAGTGACATTTTAATAGGTTCAACAGCTCTTATCGATCCATTAGAGGGAAATAACATTATAGGGATTGTATTAAATATAAAAAATAATTTATATAAAATTGGTACTTCAGTTGGAATAATAAAAGACTGGCTTCCTAGAAGCGCTCTTCAAATAGCTACCACTACTTTTACATAATCAGTCCCATCGATTAAGCTTAGTCTGCGTCAGATTGTAGGAAAATTATCCATATTTGGAGGTCAAGGGTTTAAGAAGTGTTCGTGTGAAAAATCCAAAGTACAATGCAAAACAAATAGATGTGCCTGTAAAAAAAGTAACGTCCTTTGTAATTCGAAATGCCACAAATCCACAACATGTTTTAATCAAAATAAATGAATATTATAATAAATTTCACTAGAAATGTTGAACTCATTTAAAAATAATATTTTTTATATTACTTACTATTGTTGTGTTATTTATTCCACAGTCTGATTTACTTAATAAATAGTTTAAAATTAATCTTACATATTAACTTGTAGTTCAGAAGACAGCGCTACATCAAACCAGAATAACACATGAAATTCAACATCATAGATTTCCCCCAAAACCCTAATGTTTCCCCAAAAATTTTTCAAAAAAAAAATTATACATTATAAATATCGGTGCTGTTAAAGAATAGTGTAACTTTATAGGAAATCGTTTTAGCCGTTTTCTGGAAAGTTCCAAAAATCATGAAAAACCATTTCTTTAAAATCCAACTACCGGCTAACCGATTTTCTCTTGAAATTTGGTTACTAAAATGAGTAAGTTGGTAACAACTAAAATGAGTAAGTATGATACAGACGGATAAAGTCCCACTTTCTTCATGCGGCAATTATATTTGTTCTATATTTTCCATAAACCTGTGAATGATTTATATGTCTTGCTTTTCCATAGTAAAATAATTCAATTAACTGGAAATGCTATCTATATGTTGTTACCATTCAAAATGAGCATCAATGGATTTCAATTGTAAGGGGCACGCATACAGGTTTTTTTCACTAACTGGTATAGTAGAAAATGTACACAGCCATCATCATCATGAATGGGAGAATGATAGTTAGGTGATGATGTCACGACATTGATTGGGGGGGAGAGAGAGACAGATGGAGTGCTTAATTGAATTATCCACACAGATAGATGATGGGGGCTTGCCACTGGGCACCCCAAACTTCTCGTTATAATGTTACATCCCCAGATTAGGATATCCTTTTCGGTCCTATGTTATTATACTAGTTTTAACACATCACTTTTATTAAGATATTGTTATTGCTATTATTTAATCATCAATTATCCATTTGCCATTATCCATTATTTATTATAATCAAGCTTTCATAATTATTTCACTTAATAATTGGAAAATAAATGTTTAATTTGTGAAATTTAACGTATTATTTTCGACGAGAATTCAAACAATGTCAAAACATTTTAGCAGCATATCTGGGGGTCTACTAGCCAAAGGTGTATGCTATCAGTAACAGTCCTATATATGCCTATATGTTTTACGCTTAACAAGGTTTGAAGAAAATCATTGGTTACATTTTCGAGAAACTTACAAAAAAAACAAATGAAAAACGCATTCAAGGAAAATGAGATTTTCGGTTGAAAAAGCTTACCAGATAATTTCCTGTCAAATGCACTATTGTTATCCAAAAGGAATATCAAGATTGAACTTGCTGAGATTTTTATCGTTTTCGTATCGTTTCCAAACACTCAAACAAATATACTTTTCTAAATACGTACGAACTCTATACAGAGACTTCTCGGAACTCAGGAGACCTCAAAACGTTTTATTTCTGTTGGAAACTTAATTTAAGACGAAATTTAACATGGTCGCAATACTTCCTCTTGAATGATTTAGGGAAAATGACTTGGAAAAATTCTTCTTTTCAATATTTAAACAGAAAAAGTGATGCCCCCCCAACTAAAATATTTGCAGAAATGTTAAACAATGAAGTTCTAACAATATTAACTAAACTAATATGTAACATTTTAACGGTGTGAAATCGATTATGAACGCCTTCTTAATCATCTCGAGGGGAACTGGGTTGGTTTGGCAGATCGAGGGATAACCGTAACGAAATCGTTAAACAACCGTATAAATCAAATTCAATACAGAACATATGAGATAGGGGTACTATTGTACAACAAATACAAGTACTAGGAGTTGGCCACTATTTCATTCACCGTTGGTTATTACAATAAGGCACACTTATTTCCAATACGAGTGTTTATATTACTTTGTCTTATTTATAATAGGAGAGGAAATATTGCGATATGCCAATTTTTGGAATTCAGTTTTCACATTTTTAGCGGCGAATGGCCTATGGGTATATGAGAAAAAGAGGGGGTAGAGTGTGTGTGTGTTAAAAGAATATCTCAAAAAGAAATATTGAAGGAAGCTCAAACTTGGTATTCCGTTAAGGCACCACCACCGCGAAAATTTGTGGCAAAATCCATCAACCGGAAGTGTCACTTTACTGAATGTTTTTTTGGTTTTTCTTGATTTTCTCTCAAACAGCTCCAACAATTTTCGTTGAACTTCGTATACTATCTAAACACATAAATACTTAAACTTTTCCCGAGGATAATTCAATTTTTTCATATATATAATAATAACAGTACATTTTTATGTACAAACAAAAAATATGTAATGAAATTTACTGTTATTATATTATTATGTTTTATTTGAAAACATTGTAAGGTAACCTGTATAACCTTCCCTTTTGTTAAATAGCTGTCAGAACTGTATTTTATTCAAAACGGGTTGAAATCATCGCCTATTCTTTGATGTCCTCTACTCAGGACAAGCCAGAAGAATATAACAAACAATAGATGACCTCTTTAACTCGAAACGTTCAAACGTCCTATTTTGTCCGAGTGAGTGAATAGTAAATAAACTTGTGAAAATTAGATGGAGTTGTTGTCATAATCTACCCCCCCCCCCCTTGTGATAAGAAATTCAACCTCTTCACTAATACCACAACCTCTTCACTAATACCACATTCCTATAATGTTATAATTTTCCGACAACAATTTATTTTGCAGCGGTTTCTAAAGGCGGTCTGCAATGTTAATCTACTCTCTAAAGGCGGTCTGCAATGTTAATCTACTCTCTAAAGGCGGTCTGCAATGTTAATCTACTCTCTAAAGGAGGTCTGCAATGTTAATCTACTCTCTAAAGGCGGTCTGCAATGTTAGTCTACTCTCTAAAGGAGGTCTGCACTGTTAATCTACTCTCTAAAGAACCATTAGTGTACAATTTCTGGTTCTATCGCTGTATAATATAAAATCTATTTATTAGAATTATACCATATGGTAGAATACCATGTTTAATGAAAATGATTAAGGGGAAGTGCGACTTTACCGAGTAGGTTTGCCAGTTTGTCTGGATATTCTTGAAAATAGCTTCTAAGATTTTCTTTGGGTTGTATGAGGATCTCAGAGGGTGCAACTTTCTGAAAACCGTGGCAGAGCAATGGAATGTATGGTTCCACCATGTAAACTGTTTAGGAAGCTAAAGATTTATTAAAAATCTGTTTTTAAAAAATCTACCGCTTGTAACTGTAAAAGAGAATAGCTGTATGAAAGAAAGTAGTGTGTGAGTGTTTCACACCAGATTTTTTTTTTGTTTTATAGCTAAGCAGTGCAGATATACTACAAGTATATTTTAAGCCTGCTTGTTGAAAGTGTTGCTTCCATCTATATAAGTGAGTTTTAGGGAACAGAAATTTAAAGGACGTCGAAGTGCAGGAGGGGTATAGGTTTGAAATTTGAGCTGATCTCTTTAGGCTCACCCCGTCAGCATGATGCGTTCAACCTACCTTTAACTAATAAAGTTCCTCTCTGCCTTCGTAATGGGCAAATTGGTTTAATGTTTGGGAGTAACTGGATGGTAGAGTGAGGGCTAGAGGGGAGAAGACAAGCATGTGCTGCTATTAGTTACTACTAGCGGCGTTACACTGAATTAGACAAGTTTCTTATGAAGTGAATAATTTTCAGTGGTGGTGATGGTGGTGGTGGCAACACTGTAAAATGATATTGTAAGGAGGGATGGTTTGGGAGGGTGTCCCCCCACAGAATCCTTGCGCGGGGATCATGGTAATATGTTGTTGTGCGTATGTATGAAAGATCATGGATGTAATAACAACCACTACATAAAACACACCACTCGGTGTACACTGGAAGTGGGGAGTAGAAGTTTGTAGCAGCCAGCACTACATAGTAGTAGTAATGCTGAGAATAAACTTGATTAAGTTGGCTGTGAGATCTAAAGCATAACACATTTAGCGATATAATTGCTAACGCACATGTTAAGAGTAATATTATTTCCTATCTCGCTCCATACATAATCCCTATATATAATAAACCTTCCTCATGCGTCCTTGATATTCCTAATACCACCCCATACCCCAAGCATAGGACAACTAATTACATCTCTTCAGTACCAGAGAGCCAAACTAGCTCTGACCACAAGGTGTGTTCAACATACACTCACAAGGCAATTAACCAAATTGAAAAGACCCTACTAGCTGGGGCTTGCTGTATTTATTAGTTAGTTAGGACGAGTATCCTACACTATAGACCTTATTAAATATTTGCCTTCAGAGAACAAACCTCTTTTGCTGGCCACATTCTCATTGGTCCGCAATTTTCAATTTTAAGTTGGTTTAGACATGGAAAATTAAATAAACTTCGCCCTGGAGGCTTCTATTTAGATTTATTAATAATAAATAATTATATTAATTTATTAATAATGATAATTTTCCAAAATTTTACATTAAATATAAATATTTTATCAAGCTACAAAGTTTAAAGATAAGAAAAACTTCTGTGAGAATCACTCACATTTCTCTTACGGCATTTTCTAATTGATCAATTTTTCTTTATACACAATAATGTGTTTAATTGGGTTGGCGTTACTCTATAAGGGTGATGAGTTACTTGTTTACCGGACGATGCCCTTGGCCTCATTCCTTAGCAAGTTTTGTAGCAGCAGTTTATATTTGCCTAACTCACTATGGTTATCCAAGAAAACTCTAAAATCAATTTTTCTGAATTTTCTCGGAAACGCTCCAACAATTTCCTCCGTAAACTATCTGCATACATAAATACGTACAGATTTTTACAGGGATTGTTGCACTGCAACCTGAAAGATCTATTGGGCCCTCCCCGGAACATTCTCAGTGCACTGCCGGCCTCCGAACAGTGTTATTCAGAAAACACCGCCCATCACCGGACAGTGAGCTATGTGTAGGAAGAGAAAATCTAAGGGCAGTATCTGGATCCGGGCCTCCGCTTTGCTAGTCCAGCGCGCTACCACTCAGCTAATCCCTTCCTTCTTTTTTGGCTTCAGCCAGTTAGCTAGGGACGGAGACCCTAGTTTTGTGTACTGAGTTTGTCCTTAACTGCATTGTGCAACCCAAAGGATTGCTACTCCCCAGGCAACTGCATGCAACATATACCTCTTGTAGGCATAAATACATATAACTTTTGTTTAAACATTTTTCCGGGAAATTGGGGGGGGGGATTCCTGGGGGAACAGTAGCCTCTCAGATTTCCTCTAAAGTACTACATTATTATAATAAATCTGTCTACATCTTATAATATTAATAGGCATTAGAAGCGTTGCTAGAATTCGAAATTTGTAAAAACATCGGTTTCCAGAAACGCAACTTACAGAATAGGTTTTTCGAATTTTCTCGAAAATAATTATAATGATTGTAATGAATATTTGGAAAGCATAAAAACCTATTATATTTTACTTAGAAGAGTTTTTTAAAAAAAAAAATTATTATAGGTCAATCATTCAAGAGCTTACTATGACTCTTACAGTACAATTCACAAAGAGTTATTGAAGAACCTGCTTGTAGCCCACCCGTGTGAACTGTCTCATGACAAGCCAGAAAGTTTGCAATAGGTTATCGACAGTTAGAAGAAGTAAGGGTTCTTCAAGCGACTCACACCAGCCAACGCTAACAGGCACTCGGTCACTTTTTCTCCTCTCTAATATCGTTGTGATACAGTGTCGGTTTGTGTGTTCATCATTCTCCAACCAACATCTATCATTTCCCCCGTCTCCCACAAATATAATATTGAATCCAACTAAAAATTTAGTAAATCCAAGTTCGTAAAACAGTGTTTGAAAAAATTGCAATACAATCACTTTTATAGCAAACAGAGTTCGCAAAACAGTGTTTGAAAAAATTGCAATACAATCACTTTTATAGCAAACAGAGTTCGCAAAACAGTGTTTGAAAAAATTGCAATACAATCACTTTTATAGCAGAGTTCGCAAAACAGTGTTTGAAAAAATTGCAATACAATCACTTTTATAGCAAACAGAGTTCGCAAAACAGTGTTTGAAAAAATTGCAATACAATCACTTTTATAGCAAACAGAGTTCGCAAAACAGTGTTTGAAAAAATTGCAATACAATCACTTTTATAGCAAACAGAGTTCGCAAAACAGTGTTTGAAAAAATTGCAATACAATCACTTTTATAGCAAACAGAGTTCGCAAAACAGTGTTTGAAAAAATTGCAATACAATCACTTTTATAGCAGAGTTCGCAAAACAGTGTTTGAAAAAATTGCAATACAATCACTTTTATAGCAAACAGAGTTCGCAAAACAGTGTTTGAAAAAATTGCAATACAATCACTTTTATAGCAAACAGAGAAAGTGAAAAACAAGATTTTCTAAAATAAATCAACTAAGTTGTTGCAAGGCAAATAATTACTTTTCAGATGGTAATAACATTTTCATCACCATCTTTACCAGCATCCGCTAATATGATCTGTTCTGTTTGGTATGAAGGGAGGAGAAAATAGATTGTTTAAAACAATTTCCTCCCAAAATGCTAAAATCCGCCTAACAAAAACCAAAACAAACATGTTTATACTGGTTTTCCCTTTCCATCTGAGGGGTTGTAAAGGGATTTTAATCCTTTAGGAAGCCGCATGAGGTTATTATAAAAAGGGATGCGTCCTTCTCCCAGATATCGTTGTGTAAGTTCGTCTTTGGAAAAGCAGTGCGGGGAGAGTTGGAATGGCAAAACGTGCCGCTCCACTTCTCACACCACACAGCATAACCATTCCCTTAAAAAGAGGAGATCATTCACTCAAAAATAATAGGATTTTAAATATTCAACCAATAGCAAGAGAGGAGAGTCAGAATGAGGGAGAATATGGAGAATGAGTGGAGATATGTGCGTCTGCCGGTTTCAGGAAACTTTTGTGTTCATCGCGCCTTCATGAAGCTAAAATCCAACCACCGCTTTTCCGAAAACCTCTTCCCTCTTTTCTTCATTTCATCCCAGCCTCCATCTAGGAGAGGTTGGCAACAACCATTTTTGGCAAAATACCATTAGCCAACTCCTGTTAGTTATGAGTAAAACAAGCCCTTTCATCCTAACAGATAAGTCAATCTAATTTCCTGGACGGTTGTACCACATCATAATATCCAGAAAGCAGGAAGTCTATAGAATTAAATAGTTTTGAAATTTTAACTTACAAGGCCAGGAAAACAGGAAATTGTTTAAACTAAACTTCTTTAAGTGGAAAGAGAACGGTTTAAGGTTTTTTGATATTCAGTTTAATTATTGTAATCAAAGCTTCCGTTAAGAGGATTTTGTTTTTGTTTACAGAAAGATTACATACAAGTGGAGGGGGGATATGAATTTTTTAGAAAAATCTGTTTCGTTTTAATTTCTCTCACTCTCCCATCAAATTTTCGAAATGGGGTTTTTAACGGAAATATATTTTTTGAGCTCCTCAAAGTTTTGATATCATGAGTCTGGGAAGCTTATACAAAATGCGTCGTCATTGGCAGTGCAACGTTAATGAATAGCCCTCCCCCCCCGGGTTTTTCATCATTTTCTGGAAAATGGGCTCAATTATTTTCTGTAACTAAGTATAATAACACCCACTTTATACTAATTGCATATACACATACACAAACACCACACTGATAAAGGCCTATTACTTTTCTTCGAAACATTTTTTCTGCAATTAATGAAGGCAAATTCTACCTCGGTGCATTGTTAAGGTACCAATTTATAATTTTATCTCTTCATGAGAGTTTCTCAATCTTTTTCCAACCGCGGCCCCGTTTTGACTTTGTTTTTTCCCTGTGGCCTCCTCCTTGTCATGCAGCAGAACTGTCCCAGGAGTTTGCTCCCGCTTGGTTTTTCTCCCGGCTTCCTAGCCTTCTACTGCCTTCTCTTCTTCTTAATCAATTCTCTTATTCCTCCCAGTGTCTAAAGCTTAAGCCTGTCCTACAGGAATATAGATGGATAATGTTGCTTTGAATTGACCATCCTTCGCTTTCAATCTTCAAAATGCATACAAATAGTAGAAATGCATATAATTGTATTTTACAGAATTATAAGTATATAATAATCCTTGTAACTGATGAACAAGTTTGATTAAAATACGGTACTACCATATTAAGGAATGTCATTTCCATTACAATCGAGCGATTCCGTAAATGAATTAAAATAATTCACTCGACTGAAGCTGCCAGCAGCACTTCCGCACAAGTGCGGAATGTAAGAGCACTCGTGCAGCAACAGAATCCTGCAACAAATTCTGGAAGAGCTTCATTGGCACATTGACGGCTACGTCAAAATTCCTGCATTTTATTTTTATGTTTTTCTTCTCGGCAGTCGCTGATGTTACTGACTTTGCTTTCTACTATGCCCCCCCCCATCACTCGTGCCCTAGATCCCCCACCATTAAACGATTTTCACTGTGGTTCCTAGAAATATTAGGGGCCTTCCAGTTGAGAACCGCTGATCTAAATAATATTATCTGGGGATTCTATTTGCCATAGCATGCTTGTTTTTATAAATTCTGTCTGGTTTCGGACTTTCCCCCAGCTACAGAGCTTGGTTTATCAAGTTCGGCTAAAGAGTTTACTTCCACTAACACAGTTTCTGTCACACTACACTAAATTAGTGCGTTTTGGAGGAGACTCTAGTTTGTTTACTGAGTTTGTCCTTGTCTGAAGCACCTAGCAATAAAAGTAAATTAAATTAAAGGAGCCTGTATGTTGGCTAATATCTAAGATTCACCTTTGTGTGGATTCAACCACATATTTGATAATTAACATAGAATATTAAATATACCTATATTAAATAACATAGAAGATTTCATTACTTTGGCGCTAACTATACAAACGTAAGCACATCACTTTTATTTGATGCTAGACAGCAGCATGTTAGTGGGGTTACTAACATTAAGCTAGGTGGGGTAGGGGGAACTTAAAAGTTAGTGATCTTTTTTGCAAACACTATTTCGTTTTCAACAGTTCGTTTTATTTATCTGTTTCAGATACAAGTTATTCATACCATCCGGCTATTCATGATGAAGCTTTCGTGAGACGAAAACAAAGAAGAAATAGGACAACCTTCACACTGCAGCAGGTAGGGTACCTATTAATTTGAATAAATGGTTGAGCCCGCCGCACTGATGGAAAACATCAGAGACTTTCTTTTCCTGGATCATTTTGTGATTGAATTTTTTCGGTCGTTCGCCCACCATCAGGATGCCTTGAGATAGCAAACTTGACTAGCACACTGCAAAGCCAGGGCGCATTCTTGCGGATCACTTGCATTGTACTAGTCGACCATTTTATTGTATATCAAGATATCCGGGTAATGGGCGAACGTCCGAAAAACCCGTCGATAACCACAAAGTGAAGCAGGAGCTATAAATTTCTGATGTAACAGATTAGCATTTCTAATATGGAATGTTTAAAAACGTAGAAGATTTTGATTATGCTTAAGTCTTTGACAGAAATAAAAGCAAAATTTAATATCAGATGATGTAGGTGCTGCCCACCTAGCCCTTGCTCCTGAAAACTATATGCCGAAAAAAACAATGAGAAGAAGGAGCAGTATCAAATTACAAATACCCAAAGTATTTGGAGTAAGTTGGTGTCAGTGTAGGGAATAAGAAGAGGCTTTATCAAGCTTCAAGCCGGGTGAAAAGAAATATTCTGTATGAAATAGTGACTCGAAAGTTAAAGTGACGCCTAAAAAAAATTTACACTACTGTACTCTCTTCATTTTCTCCTCATTCCTTAATTCTTCCTGAAGGTCATTTATTCCACCGAAGGGTTCAGTCACCAAAAAGGGAGATACAGCGCCCTTCCTTACCAGGCATGCCCTGGCACCCAAAATAAGGATAATTCTGCCCAGGTCATTGAGTTTACCGAGGCATTCCATTATTGAACTGATGACATATGAACTTAGTGCTTTAATGGGGTCTGGCAAACGGATAGTATTACAATCTTCTGATTCTGATATTTCCTATCGAGGTTAAACTGGACACACTTTCATTGCATAAATTTGCGTCTGATGTTGCTGGCAACTTGCCTAGGCTCCGAATATCTAATCGTTGGTCGAAACACTCCAGTCCCAGTCCCTTCAGGGGCAGATTTCCCAGTTACTCTTCACACCTGAGGAATATATGGGCTAACAATTTCCTTCCAATTAATTATAGCCCACGTCTACTTGCCTATCCCATACCCTACTCTACTGTGTGATGTTTCACTTGTGGTCATGTGTGATTAGAGAGTATAAGTAGTGACTCCAGTATCAAAGTTGAAAACCAAGATTTCATCTTAACAAATCAACTATGAGATATTGTTCATAGTGAGAATGTATATTTTAAGGAAGGAATTTTTCCAGGAGTTCACGAACGGCTGTGCACATATGGAGCAGCCGCGACCTGCTTACATAAATTAATATAGTTCTTTAGCGCCAGTGTCATTATTTCAGATAACTGCGCAAACAACCCAAACGGGCAGTCGAAGCCACAAATGAGATTCCTCTATGAATTTGCAACTGTGGCCGGTTAAAAAACCACACTCATTATTACTTGAATCTATTTGCATGGAGGCGTCAAAGTTTATACGATTAAGCGCACGGTTAGATCCATAAATATACACACAAACACAAAATAAAATAAAATAAGAAGTACAGACAATTTGACGATGAGGAAATACTTCATTAACGTGTTCACCATACGACTATACTGGACATTCCTTCGTCAATATACTAAGACATACATAAACACAAACAAGATTCTCCATTACAAGCCCCTTGCCTATTTAGGCTAGTTATCCTGTTGGTAGTGGTACTGAGTAGGCTAAACCGCCTAGACTTGTGTCCTCATAATTTAAGTGTGCTGTTATTTATTAACTTGAGAGACAATCCCTACTCCGGCCGCTATGTAGCACCACTTGCTATCATAATAATATCACACACACAAAACACTAACACAAATATGGTCACGCCATCCACATAACTAACTAATCTGTCTCATTCACTGTTTATACAATTAGCCTACGCGCATACTAACTTTTTTAACAATTTACAGAATTATATAATTGTACATTTTGGCCCAGACTGTTGTATCAAAGTAGACATTTATTACTCAATGAGCATTTTTTTTAAGACATTTTTAAATAGAGTTAACAGAGTTTATTTTTTTTATGAGAATATCCGAAATTGGGAAATTATTTTAATCAGGATTTTTTAACAGAATTGTCCTTTCCTACTTTTTTTTACTATTTCCTAATTATTAGCAAATTTTAAAATGTTAGATGGTTGTGACAAAAGTCTATTTCAAATAATTTTTCTATAATTGCTTCGTTTTTTCCACTTTGGGATGGTGCAAAGGATACGGGAACAGATATCCTTTCGAACAGCAAGAGTATCCTGCCGTAAGCAATTACTGCGAGAGTTGCTCAGAAAGGTCTGAAAAAAAGGTGCTCAATTGAACTTTATTTGTTTTTTATTCGTCTTTTATCTAATAATTGGGTCAACCAGCCGTTTTCGTTTAATGACTGATTGCAATGAATTAAATAATTTTTAACTATAGAACTTAATAAAGAGCATTTTAAAATTTGGAGTAAATGAGGAGACTCAATGCATCCAGCGCCTGCCAATAGGTCTTTCGTGAAGAAGCTCCATTTCGCGCTTTTGGGTTCCATGATTTGTGGAACTTAAAAGCGTTCCCTCACTAGCGGAACATTATAGTGAAAGACCCACTAAATCTTAAAAGTCTGAAAATATCGCTGTTCAAAAAACGATAGAGGCTAATTCATGATGTACATACCTATGAAATGAGTAATAAAGCATTAGAGAGAGCCGGCTGTATCAGTATAAAGTGGTCGTATGTCGCTTGGATTACTCATTTGCAAAAAACGTTTCAAATTCGAGTTCGAATTAGCCCTAAGACCGTCAGAAAAATTCTGAATAATGGCGGAACCGTATTGTTATTAAAATCGTAAGTGGTGACGAATATTATATATACGGTTTCACGACACTTTCATGAGCCAAGATTACCAAACTCCAACCATTCCCAAAAAAACGAGAGAGGAACTCAATGCTGCACCTTGACAATGCTTCCACCACACACACACAAATATAGCCTGAAGACAAACTGTCAAGTTTTAAGCAAGCAAAATCAATTTAATTAGAAAAAATATTTCAAATAAAAGTGATAAGAGTTTTATGTGTATGTTGTTGTGGTGGTTGGTTCCGCAGAGCTGGAAAGCATCAGAGACATTTTCCGTGGTAGCCTGCTTCATTTTGTGGTCATCGACCGGTTTCGGGTGTTCGCCCATCTTCAGGATGCGTTTGACAGTGTGACAACACAGACTTGCACAGAGCAAACTTAGTTTTCACACTCACTCACTCACTCACTTAGTTTACTCTGTGCAAGTCTGTGTTGTCACACTGCCTGAAAAACGCATCCTGAGGACGGGCGAACGCCCGAAACCGGTCGATGACCACAAAATGAAGCAGGCTTCCACGGAAAATGTCTCTGATGTTTTATGTGTATAGTTGGTAAATGAGGTTTCAAGAAAATCGTTGGACCTGCTTTCGAGAAAACCACTAAGATTGCAACTCCCCTTCATGGATTTTACCTGAATCTTATTGTCAGACACGGTAAAGATACCTAAAGGAATATCAAGAAGTTTGAACTTCCCATGATTTTTCCTTCTCAGGTATCTTTTGTTCACAGATACAAACATACCTACATTATATATATATAATATATATATAATTTGCCAATACATGATGTTTTTCTTGTTCTAGAAATATATCGTGAACATATATTCACGATGAGAACTCAAATTTCGAAAATCTGACCTGAGCGCAAAATACTTCCTCTTGTGCCAGTAAGAGAAAGTAAAAATATGTTGAAAAAACTGGTATGAAACACTCACATGACTTTCTCTTACTCCTGTTTGTAAATACAATTATTACAAATTTTCTTTAAACTTGAAATTTGACGTGTTTGTCCTGACACAAATATAAAGAGGTAATGGGGGGGGGCGTAATATTCTCCCTAGACAACACTGAGTCCAGTAGAGAGCGCTAATAACATTGAACAAACTCCATGGAATTTGAAAATTAACGTTACAAATTCCTTATTACTACCTAAAAATCAATTTGATTCGTAAAAGAGATGGGGGTTTATATCTATGCTCTTGGTATTTCAAGTTTAAGCAAATTATTAATTCGTTTTTCTAGAAAATTCAAAAAACCTATTCTGTAATGTCACATTTTCGGTTAACGTGTTTTCTTCAAATTTGGAATTCTGCCAATGGTTGTAATGTATAATTATATTCTAGCGGCGGTAGAACCACACATTATACTGAGGTGCTACTTTAGAGAAAAGCATAACGCTACTGTTATCTCAGAACCACAGCCAACCAAATTAGTTTTCACTGGAAATAGTTCCAAATAAAAGCGATAGGTATATATTTACTGTGTAGATGGTATAAGAAGTTTAAAGAAAGTCGTTGGAGACTTTTTCGAAAAAAAACACGGAGAAAAAATTCAGTAAAGTCCCATTTCGGTTGGCAGATGTTGCCGGAAACCTTCGTGTCATACGCGATGGTGGTAGCTAAACGGACTTGGTAGTTTTGTGTGCTTCCTGCGACTTTTCGTTTTTGAGATATTTTTTTCCGTAGACAACTCATTGGCTAAAAAACACTTTTTCCTTTATTCTAGAGATATCAACACAACTATTTCCGGTGAAAACTCAATTTCGAAAATTTGGCACGACCGTGATACTACCTCCTAATTTGGCACGACCGTGATACTACCTCCTAATTTGGCACGACCGTGATACTACCTCCTAATTTGTTTTTTATCCTAAGCCCTGCCGGGCAGATTTTTCAGTCATTCGGCTCCTAGCAGCCCAGTATAACTTATATTTATTAAAATGACAATTGTTTTGTTACGTCCTGCAAGGCAGGACTGAGTCCAAGCAAGGCAGGACTGAATCCAAATGAGAAAGTAAAAACAAACGTTTTTCATAAATTAATAAATTAAAAAAACTTAAAGACACACACACACACACACACATTTTATATATAATATTTATATAAAGTTAATAAGAAATGAAAATATAATTTTGTTTGCTCGTTTTATTTTTATTTTAAATGCCAATCAAGTAAATAATAAAAGTGAATTATATTCACACTGAATGTCCACGTAGCGGCAGAAATTGTAAAAGTTGATAACTCATAAGCCCCGGCAATATAAAATTCAACATGCCAACTGGTTGGCGGCCAATGTAAACCACACACACACACACACACACACATAGATCTCAAACAGAACTCTGTTACAAACCTACAAACACCAAATATAATTTACCAATTGGAACTTGATCAAATAAATGGATTCCCAAGTTATATTTTCAGTCACTCCCAATAATAATTCAACTTTTATTTGTTTTAAATTTCAATTTAAATAAATATATTATCAAACCCTATATAATTGAATTATAATTATATAATATAAAAGGAGCAATTACTGTAATTTTCTTAATTGAAATCTATTTGAATATATAATACATATAATTTAATGTTATTTATTTACACAAAATGGTTTATCATCAAGCTGAATGCAAATAAAATATTATTTCTTTATTAAAGTACTTATGTATTAAAGTACTCGTATGTTTTTATTTATTTATTTAATTTATTTTCACTTTATCTTACTGCTGTCGGAGGAATGGTTGCGATCGTATTACATTTTTCAATTTCTCAAATCTTAGAAACCCAAACTTAGAAACAGGAAGCCCAAACTTGCCATTCCATCAAGATATCAATGTGAATGGTGCTGTCAACTCAGTCACTTTACTGATTTTCTTTTGTTATCGCAATTTTCGTTAAAAAATGGTTCCAACGATTCTTTCTTCAGAAATCTGCATACAAACGTAGGTTGTTGAGAATATTAGAAAACATTCTGAAATTAGCTAAAAGTTTCTTAATATTTTTCTTATTATCAGGTCTAAAAAGACAAGAGTAAAAATTCTGTTACAATATGGTGTTTTCACCTCAACTACACTGTTTGAAGTCCCCCTGTGACCGAAAAAGCGGTTTTTAGGAAACGGTCTCTGTCTGTGTTCATGCGTGTCTGTGTATGTATTGGAACAGCCTAGCTCAAAAACGAAAAATCGGATCAATGTTCAAACTTGACAAATTCCGTTTTGATATTACAGTGGTATCCGATTGGAAGTTACTTTGAGTGATAACTTTGAAGTTATCGTCAAAATTCTTCAAAGTTCGGAAGTACCACTTTACTAAGTGGATTTTTCAGATTTTGGCGATATTCTCGAAAACGGCTGACAATTTGTCATTAAACTTTGTGCTTCAACTACACATATTGTGCTAGAACTTTAATTGGAAACATTTCCCCAGAATATAATTCATTTAAGTAGAATTTCGGGGGCGGACCGGTGGGGTTATGTTTTCCTGTAAAGTGGAAACCTCCTCGCTATTTGTCTTGGCGCCAATGACAATACATGAGGATCTGATTCTGGTCTTAAATTCAGTACTGCCAGCTTTCTGGCATTCTGGAATGGCTTTCTGGAATTCGCTGTGGCATTTGAAAACCCTACTACGGTAGATAATCCTTGGGTGGTCGCTATGGAACCTGCTTCATACATTCAATTTCTCAACTTCTTCGGAAACACAAGTACAACTTGATCTTGGCTCTCATAAAGGCTGGTATCCCCTATTTTTTTAAATGTTTAAACCAAAACGCTGTATAATTCGGTGCACCGCACCTTTTCTCCTAATCCACAATGGTGACCTCTGTCTCTTGTGCTCGGTCCTTTTTTTCCAATAATGTATTAGAAGACCTCGAAACACAGTTATTACTTTTTTCTTCGAGCATTTTGGTCGCAGATTATGATAGCAACTGAGAGGTAAAGACGTTTCGGTATATAATTCAGTAAAAGATTGGTCAAAGTAAACATTGATGTAAATTATATAAAAAAAAAACAATAACTAGGAATGATTATCTGACTTTAAAGTTCAGCTTGTTTTCAATTCGTAACACAATCATTATTTTGTAATAATTATACAAATAAAGATAAAACTAAATACTCACAGTTTATTCTCTCATCCGGAATTTTATTCAAAAGTTCAAGAATTTTAGCTCCACGACTCATGTTCACCAATATAACGAAGGGTACAATAAAAACGACACAATTACAAAGATAAAAATAAAAGGAAAGAAGTAGGATTTATTATACATGTTACCGGCAAAGTATGAATCTTAGGTATTGTATAGAATGCCTAGGCATTTCATATATTACCTGAAGACGTTAGGCAATGTATAGAATTTATCTCATTTCATACTTTGCCTATGGCGAAGCTAACAAAATTACCTTCCGTTTACAGCTAGACCGATTACATCATTTTCGCGAATGGATGCGCATGAGGGAAATGCTCATATTCCCGCCTTTTTTGGAAATAAGAGTCCTGGAAGGCAGTATATTTTTAATATTACAAAATCTCATATTCATGTTCTTGGAAGTATTAAACTTGGCTAGACAAAAGGAAATTTTAATGTATAAAATATTGATTGATATATAATATTTCTTTAATCGTAGGGAGGGAAATGCTTTCGGCGCGACCAACGCCAGGTTAACATATTGTAACATAAACCCAGCTATAACATATTGTTTTCTTTTCTTTTCCCCGATCACATGTAAAATATATAGAATTATAATTTAACCTACTTAATATCAAGTATTAATGCCACTACACTAACGGAAGGTAATTTTCCAGTTAATTTACAATTGAAAGATTTCTTGTAGGTTAGGATTGATTAAAATTTTGTAATAAGTTAATCTTATTTATCGCTAATATAAGTATAAACATATTAATAATTAACATTAATTTTCATCATAAACATATGTGAATTCTTATTTACACAATTTTTACATTTCTTACGAGTATGTTCGTTCACTAATCTATTTACTTGTATGAAGAGGAGTTATCAAACGCTTTAAAAATGAAAAACTCTGCTATAATCTTTTAGATTTTATAATTAAAAGTGTCTTAGGAAGAATATTGTTTGTCAGATTTTTATTATTGAAGTAGTGGTGAGTTGTAATATTAGATTCACTTCTAAATATTGACTCCAATGAAACCGTGGTGTCTGTCAAGCAGTTTAGATCAGAACAAAAAAAAAATCTGGTGTGAAACACTCACACAACTTTCTCTTACCCCTGTTCACCAAACTGACCAATTTTATAGTTAGTATACCAAATTTAAATCCACTGTCATAGTACTCTAGAGGAAAACATAACCCCACCCCTCCCCCACGAGCCCCTTTAAATTACTTTACTAGGAGAAGTGTTTCAAAAAAAAATTGTAGCTCATTATATGTGCAGTACACGAGCTTAGTTTAAAGAAAGTTGTTGCATCCGTTTTCGAGAAAATTACAGAAAACTGAAAAAACCATTCAGTAAAGTGTCACTTCCGGTTGAACGATTTTTACGAAAACCTTATTCTCAGGTCTCCCAGTAGCTCTTTAACGAAATATAAAGTTTGAAAATTCTGTGATTTTTCCTTTTTTGAGATGTGCTGTCCCAACCACAAACACACACTGATTAATGACTAAAAAACTATTTTTTTTTACTCAGGAGACCTCAAAACGGATATTTCCGGTGAAAATTCGACATCGAAAATTTACACGATTACAATACTTCCTCTAAGAGCAGTTAGAGAAAGTAAAAACCTGATGCGTATTCCTCAAAAAACATTAGTAATTTACTGAATATTTTACTTCAGACATCTGCTTTAATAACACGGTTCAATAGCCTAAAAGTATTCAGTGAAATATATTTAATGACCGGTTAAAAATTAATGTATTTCTAAAAAACTAAAGCCTAAAGTTTTATATAACCTAAATTTGTTGATTTCTCATTTTTTATTCTATTAATTAAGCCTAAATAATCAATATTTCTTTAATTTAATAATCAATGATCAATATTTTCTTTAATAATATCTATAATTTTTAATTTTGTTTCAGCTAGAAGAGTTGGAAAATGCCTTCGCCCAAACACATTACCCTGATGTGTTCACTAGAGAGGATCTTGCAATGAAAATAAATTTGACTGAAGCTAGAGTACAGGTAATATGTTTTTTTTTGTTTATAAATAAATAATTTAGTATGATTAAAAATAAAGGAGAATAAATGATAAATTGTTTCTTATTACAATAATAATTAATAATGTTGACAAATTGTTACAATGGATATGAAGTGGGAGTTAGGTGGCGCACTCCTGTATTACTAGCCAGTCGTGGATAAGTCAACGGTCCCATGGTGTAATGGTTAGCACTCTGGACTTTGAATCCAGCGATCCGAGTTCAAATCTCGGTGGGACCTGTTTTTTTTTTTTTTCTTTCTCTTTCTTTCGTTCTGAATTTATAAAACTTTATTTTATCGACCTCTCTTTATTATTTTATTTTTCTTAAGTTTTAAAAAAACATTTCAAAATTCCAGGCATTTCCATCATCAGTTAATGTATCTGGTACGACAGGATTTTCATGCTTAATGAGTATTATTAATTATTATTATTACAATTTAATGATAATTATAAATTTTATTAATGACCCCATATAGTAAAAAAGCATTTCAAATTTAAAGAAAATCGTTACGGTCGTTTTTTGTTATTGCTTTTTTTTTTACAGAAATTCCGGAAAACTCAGATATCTATTCTGTAAAGATTTACACCTTCGGTTAACCGACTTTGTTCTTCAAATTTCTAGCAATGCACTTTAATGCATCTGAATATTATGTAGCTGGTAGAATCATAGATTTACTCTGAAGTGCCCTTGATGTGTAGTCTAGCGTTACAGCTACCCCAGAAACAGTCAAACATCTTTCTTTTTACTTTCTCTTACTCCTAGTAAGAGAAAGTATTGTAATCGTGTCAAATCTTTGATATCGAGTTTTCACCGGAAATATCCGGTTTAAGGTCCCCTGAGTCCAAAAAAGTAGTTTTTAGCAAATGGTCTGTGTGTGTGTGTGTGTGTCTGTCTTCTGTGTGTATGTGAACAGCATAGCTCAAAAATGAAAAACCGCAGAAAGTTGAAACTTGATATTCTATTTAGGAATCACTATGGGATCTGACTGTACCTTATCTGTCAAAATTCCTCAACTGGAAGTACCACTTTACTAGCTGTATTTTTTTCCTCAAAAATAGCTCCGACGATTTTCTTCAAACTTGATATATCAACTACATATAAAAAGAGCTACAACTTTTATTTGAAACATTTCTCTGGAAAAATTCATTTAAGGGCAGTTATGGGGGAAGAGTGGGGTTAGGTTTTAATCTAAAGTGCTATTTCAGTTTATTAGACAGTTTTGTCATCTAAATAATATTAATTAGAACTGGATATGTTCTGAAATTCCAAGTTTGAACAATATCGGATAACCGGAAGTGCGTTTGCTTTGCCACTTTTCTAAATAATTTTTTAACTTTTTCGCAATTTTCTCACAAATGGCTCCGCCGATTTTCTTGAGACTTCTTATCTAAACTACGCATACAATGATGTACAACTTTTATTTAAAATATTTATCTCTGGGAAAATTTAAATAAATCGCCCTTAAATAAGGGCACTTTTAGGGGAGGGGTGGGGTTATGTTTTTCTCTAAAGTGCTATCATAGTTGGATTATACAATTCCTTTCACTCTGACTACGATTAAGAGAAAGGAAAAAATCTAGCGTGAAGCACTCACACGACTTTCTCTGACTGCAGCGTGCACAGTTATTATTGACAAATCTGCTTCAAACTTATCATTTTTATTAAACGCTTGTCTTCAATGTTACATCATTTGGAGAAACTAAACAATTAAAATGACGTATACAGTCCCCCCCCCCCCCACAAAACCTCTTTGAATCAACTTTCTCGGAAAAAGTTCCTAACCAAAGCGAATTCCGAGTTAGTGTGACGAATGTAATAAAATATCGACCGGTGTTTTTATGCATACGGAAATAAATAGAGTAAAAACCCAGTTCGGTCAAATGCTTTTCTTCAAGTTCGGAATATTGGCAACATATTTAATTCTCTTTAATCCAGCACATGTGCTGGGAAAATGCCCGAACAACATGCTCCTCGTCACTCGTCGACACCACAATGTCAAACGTAGGGTCATCGAATTATTAAAGGAAAAAGGATATGCATGCTATGAGGAAGTCTACTGTGTTGACACGGGCGGCGCCTCAAGATACGCAAATATAGTCGCATTCGATAAAGACAATCCATCTGCGTTAGTTGTTGATCCTACGATTAGGTATGAGAACAACGATCCAGACCAGGCCAAGTGGATCAATGAAGAAAGGAGAGCGACTTATGAGAAATGCATTAACTTTCTCCAAGAAAAGTTCCTAGACGAATTTGGAAAAAGGACTATTGAATTTGGAAGAACGGGCTATGTTTCGGCTCTCGGGGAGGCAATCCCGGTTGTTACTGCAGAATTTTTTGATAACGTCAGCATTGACAAAGGGAATCTGACCCAGCTGGCGGAGCAAATTATCTTGGATTCCTTGGGAATCCTGCATAATCACATCTACGGTCTTTGAGAAATCGGTTATTAAAATAGTTTCATTTAATGTCCTATTCGTGAATTTGTGTATGTTTCATTCTTTATCTTCTTCTTGTTGGCACTATTTATTTATTTTAGTAACGTTTATTTTTTTTTTGACTTCAGATTGTCTCATGTAGATTGATCAGTAATCTATGTTTTTTAGCAACTCAATGAAATTGACCAGCCACATCGACTTGGTTGTCGCTGTAATCCTTTAGATGACACAATTATATATAATAAATTGAAATAAAAAACATAACCCCACTCCTCCCCAAAAAGCATCCTTAAATGAATTTTCCCAGAGAAATGTTTCAAATAAAAGTTGTAGTTTTTTTGTATATTTTAGTTAATATAACAAGTTTGAAGAAAACAGCTGGAGACGTTTTCAAGAAAATCGCAAAAAAAAGTGAAACATCCATTTAGTAAAGTGGGGTACTTTTGGTTGAGGAATTTTGGCAGGTATGTTCCATCCATGATTTTCTAGAAACTAGGGGCCTACTAAGAGGTTCAGCACTTAGACCTCAGCTGGGCCCATTGTGCACATCCCTGGTGTTACCCAGAGGGGATGTGATTTTTTAACTTTCTGCGATTTTTCGTTTTTGAGCTGTGCTGTTCACACGCACAGACCATTTTCTAAAACTTTTCCACTTTTTTGGACTCAGGGGATCTCAAAACATGTATTTCCGGTGAAAACTCGATATCTTAAAGCAGTTAGAGAAAGTATTAAGAAATCATGGAAAAAAGCACAAACGCTGTTTCGTTTAATGGTTTTTGACTGATCTTTCATCTGAGTTTTCTGGCTGATAACTAAACGGACTTTTATAAGCTATAGATTATAGTCAACGAAAGTACGTTTAAAACATTGAAACGCGGGGCCTGTTAAGTTAAAACTAAAATGGAATTGCCAGTTCTAGAAATGATTCCTATCTAGAATAAGACAAATTGAATTAAATGTTACAAATACTGAGAATGTCATGATTGAATTGCCAGAATTGTGTCTCTCATAAGAACATTATAAGGGAAATTTAATTATTCAACATAATGTCATTATTATATTGGATATTTAATATAATCCATATCTAACTGGTTTAATCAAATTTAGTGGGAAATTAAGATTATGTAATACGAGAAATTCTAGTTTGCCAAATTAATAATAACCACTAATCTACTTGGAACTATTATATTCGCCCCTGCAGGATCGGGGACAGAATAGGCCTGCTCCGAATCCGGGATGTCCTAAGAGCCCACTAATAGGATAATGGGGAAAGTGACTAGCACTTTTTAAGGAGGTCGGCTCTCCCTACTAGCCCAGCCCGTCTGGGGGGTATACTGAACTGGGATGTTCAGTAACAGGGGGTTATACTGAACATAAAATATACACAAGTAACACATCTTCGCCGTCTCAAACGGTGCCCTCCGGATCCCAGGCGACCTCCGGTTGGAATGTAGCCTTCCTGCGGTATCCAGGCAGAGGGAATAAAACGTAATTCGTACTGTGTAATAGTATTTAATTGAATATATTATCATTGTTTACTTATTTTTGTCATTATGCTTAATTTTAAATTATATTACTTAATTTTTTTTTTTCTTAGTTCCACTATTTAGATTTTAGAGTTTCAGATTAGTTCTATTTTAGAAACTAAAAATGGAGAATTTTTTACAATGGAATTGCAATGGGACACGTTACTGCGATCTGAAGATGCTTCTTACAAAATATGACCCAAAATGTGCATGTGTACAAGAGACTCATCTGAAACCCTCAGGAACTACGTAGTAGTAAGGAAAGAGGCAATAGTGAATATTCGAGCAAAAGGAGGTGTAGCGTTTGTAATTAGAGAAGATGTGCGTTTTACCTCTATTGGGTTGGACACGCCACTCCAAGCTGTTGGAATATAAATATCTTTACCTGCTGCAAGACCGTATGTAACAAATATCTACCCAACGCCGATTGGCAATTACAAGACCTAATGCTATGAGTTTCCCAATTACCCTCATCATTCTTGCTGGAGGGGATTGTAATGCACACAATGTACTCTGGGGTTCTGCTTCTAACGACAGTAAAGGTCGACTTATACAACAGCTATTAGACCTTGATAGCATTAAATGCACCCACCGATCATCGACCCACTTTAATGCTGCATCGGGAACATTTTGCTCTATTGACCTATCATTATCGTCGCCCAGACTCTCCATGCGCTTTTCATGGGACGTTCTAGATGATCTACATAACAGTGATCACTTCTCAATTATAATAAAAACTGGTAGAATGAAAACAATGCCATGTATTCCCCGTAAGTGGTTGATCCAGAAAGCTCAATGGCCTTTATTCCGAAATAAAATTGTTACATTGTCCCAAGATGCTGACTCTTCTCAGCTAGTTGATTTACTAGCTGCTGCAGAAGCCACAATTAATGCTGCTGCAGAAGTTGCTATTCCTAGAAATAGCGGGAAACCTGCGAAACGAGTTGTTCCACGGAACCCCCACGTTAAAAATATCATCAAATTGAAAAACAAGCCTTTAATAAATTCCGGAGGAACCCCACCAGTGTGAACTTGATAAATTTCAAAAAAGCAAGAGTCAAAGCTCGTCTAGCCATTCTAGAAAGCAAACGATCCGCCTGGATTGAATATGAATATGTTCTATCTAACCAGAAACCCCATTAACAGAAGTCTGGAAGAAAGTTAAAGCCATAGCCGGTGCTAAAACCCCTTTTGCGCTTATACACATCCGTATGGATAATGGAATCAACATTAATTCCCCAGCTGATATAGTTGAATCCTTTGCAAACCATTTTGAAAAGGCGTGCAGTTCACAGAATTATGACCATTCCTTGCAGCTAGAACTGAACGTGAGATATTTTTGGACTTTGGTACCAACGAGGCACATGATTATAATGAATCTTTTACAATGTCAGAACTTAAAGAAGCTCTTAAGTTGAAAAAATCTTCTGAGAGACACAATCCACTATGAGATGCTCGCCAATCTCCCTGAAAATATTGAACTAAGGATGTTAGCTCTTTTCAATAAAATTTGGGAGGATAACTGTTATCCTAGCCAGTGGAAAGAGGCTATAATTGTTCCTCTCTTAAAATCAGGAAAAGATCCCTTGCTCTCCTCCAATTATTAGTCTTCTTGTTGTCTTTGTTGATTGGGGAGGGCAACGCTGGGGCTGTGCTGTAAACTTAAGGGATCCTCAATAGACCTCCAATTTTGGTCGCAGTGGAATGAGCTCACGCCCTCCCCCCGATTCTAGTCCTGTTCAAAAATACTGACGGCTCCAAAACGACAGCGGTGTTGGCAGCCGCCTTGGTTGTTGTTGATAAAAATTCAAAAAAACACCAACAATTCCGGACGGCTTCCGAATTACGCTTCTGTTTATACAGCTGAACAATAGGCACTTTGGGAAGCATTGTTGTTCTGTAAGATGCCTACAAACAGTTCCAAATTCATGATTGCCTCGGATTCACTGAGTGTTCTCCAGATCTAAGAGAAAAATTCTCAAATGATACTTTTAATCAGCGAATTCTAGCTCTGATAGCTTCCATAACTGATAGTGGCAAAACTATTATTTTTGTATGGATTCCTAGCCACATCGGAATAGATGGCTGATAAAGCAGCCCGGCAAGCTACCGGAAAAGAGACACCAGAGGCTTTTATTGTCAAGCTGTCAGATGTTAAGGCATATCTATCAGATGGCATAAAGGAAAAGTGGCAGCAAGAATGGCAGCATATCGAAAATGCCTTGTCTTCAATAAAAAAATCTGTAAACAGGTGGCAACCTCCCCTATCCTTAAACAGAAGCGAAAGAGTAAAAATTCATCGGTTGAGATAGGGTCACACATTTCTTACATACCAATATCTCCTGGCTGGACAAGAAGCACCATTGTGTGAAAGGTACGGCGAACGCCTTACTGTTCGCCATTTATTATGCGCTTGAGAGAATTAAACAATATGTGACTGCTATGTAGCTTATCAGACAAACTGAAAGAGAATCTAACAGAAAGTGATGTGTTAAAAGGAGTAATTGGTTTTTTAAAGGCATTGGAAATATTCAGAAGAGTTTAATAGATTTTATATGGTTGTACATAGATGTATATAGTTAGAAGAATGAAAGTATTCGTATGAAAGTAATTTATTTGCACGAAAGAGTATTGTGTGTTAGTTTATGTAAGTTAGACCGATCGGGATTGTAGGAATATTGAGTACTACAATCCACTAGCTCGTAAGTGATAATATAAGTTTTAGAATTAGGTTTTAAATTTTTGTATGAATGAAAGATTGTGAGAGTGGGGGGGGGGATACCGCACCGGGTTTTCAACTTTTGGTCGTGTAGGAAACCTTTCCTGCACTTTGTTTTTAATCCGGGAGCCACTGACTTTTGGAGGGGCGGGTCTAAGCCGGGAGTGGAACCCCGGCACCTGTGTGAATGTTATGTAAATAGTGTCCATAGTTTTATCCCAGATTTAAGTACGCGGAGTGGAGGAATATCCAGTACTCCACCCATTTTTATAATTAAGTTGCTGAATGTCGTTAGAATGGATGTATTTATTGTTATGAACGTATTTATTGGTATGCTAGTATTCATTGTATACGTATCCTCAAGACTTGTACACATCTATTAACACGGCTATTGGTGAGCATTCACGAAAATAATGAAAATATCCCATGCACAGACGCATACTTATAACGTCACTAATTCTACAGATATGTATAGCGAAGAATATGGCCAAAGACCCCAGCAATCGATGCCATAAACACAAAAGAAAACTATTATATTCTAGATCCCAATAGAAATAATTTAATTAAATTATCTCCTTTGGTAAGTATTATTAATTTATATATTATACATAAATATTAACATATCTATATGTTAATGGGTTAATCGACTTCTGGAGTGACAGCACTTTTTGTAGCGCGTACTAACATTGCAGATTGCCAACTGTTGAGATAGATGGAGACATGAAGTTGTGATCCTAAAGCCATTATAGTAAAGTCTTGTTCTTCTCTTTTGAATGAGAGTTCGACAGGTGAAACAACTCTCACCTATTTTCTTTTTTGCCAACGTTTCGACCGCTTCTTGATCTCCATCAGGGCTTTATTTAGAAAAATGTGGAGTGAAACACTCACATCTTTCTCTTACTTCAATTAATACAGTTTCATGTTTAAAAATATTCTCTCCGACTCCCAAAACTCCAAACAGATGGTAAAACAACTATACATTGTGCTGAAATGGTACTTTAGAGGAAAGCTTAACGCTAGTGTTCCCCCAGAACCCCCTAAAAAATCAATTTTCCCGGGAAAATGTTACAAATAAAAGTAGCAGGTATTTAGGTATGTGGATATTATAGGTAGCTTCAAGAAAATCGTTGGAATCGTTTTCGAAACAATCTGCGAAAAACTGAAAAATCGTCCAAAACCTTCATTTCTGTGAATTCACTGTAGTCTAGAGCCCATCTTCCAGCTTCAACCTTTTAAGTTTTAGGTTAAGTTAGATTTAGGTTTAGGTTAAGTTCTAGTAAACTTAGGCGGGTGTAACTCAATAATTAATTTCAGCTGCCTCTGTCCTGATGTTTCCTTCCACCATTGCAGATGCTGGTCTCCATCCAACACATTGATGGATGTTTGAATCAGGCTTCTGGACAGGCCACAGTCGGTTTCGGGTCTATGAAAGTGTCCTTCATCCCTTCCTTGCCAGCGCATCTAGTTTTTATCACCCAGAAATCCTGCATGTCCCGGCATTCAAGCGAGTGTCAGCTTATTCAGAATATGCACTTCTGAGACTATTTGTTGTGAAGTTGGAGTATATGGCCACTCCTCTCACTTCTAATTCTTGCCTTAAAACCTCCTTAGTACAGAGCCATCACTTCAGCTTGGAAGACTGTCGCGTACTTCCCTAGGCCTTAATTTTGACTTATAGCTTCCCTCCATAGAAGCCTGCTCCTATCCCGGTATGAGTAATGAAGCCGTCTGTGAGATCAAATTGAGTTATCGAGCTTACTGTAAGCCGAACTAAACTTATAGTAAACATTGCATGAAGAAAATTTATCATTTAGATTGTAATAATCGCAGTGATCATATGCGTCTTTTACAACAGATTTTTTTTTTTTTTTAGTTTTAATTGCGTACAGTAAGTATGTTATACATGAACAGACAGACTTGAATGGTGCTTTATAAAATTGCATATAAAAACTGTTGCAATCAAATAGATTATATTGTCATTTGATCCATATAATGAAGTTAATAATAGAAAATAAAGGGGAAGAGACCTTTCTATAACAATCGTTTTTAGAAACTGGTCAACAAACACATAAATTCAACTTTATATACATAGTCAGACAGACACATTTGGTAGACAGTGTGTAAGAATGCCGATTGTTTACATGATGCCACGCGATGTGCCACGTGTATGTATGGTGGTGGCTATAGTGAAGAGGGAATCGTAGTGAGAAGAATAGAGAAGGGTAGACGGCCCGTGTGGGGTGGTGAGGGGATCTGCTAAGAAGGATGAATGAAAGCGAACGTGCAGAAGAGTTCTGCGCACGTGTTCTATCCCCACCTACCACCACTCACTCATGTTCTAACTACAAACGACGACTTGTACGGCACTCGACTTTCTTCTACCAAAACTACGCTCCTCTATCTTCGCACACACTACAGTGTTGGTATCAGACCGCCCTGCGCTGCTGCCATGACAACTTTCCTCAGCCTCCCTTCTAGACCTCCACCCCCACTTTCGTCTCCGCTTCGACATAAACCAATTCTTGCCCAGCAGCGGTGGCCCTTTATCGTTCACGTAACCATAAACTCCTGACAGCACCTTACTCTCCTGTAAATGAGGCCCCGAAGTGGGGGCAGCATACTCCACAACCAAAATAATTTCACCTTTCTACCTTTTCAAATATACAAATCCTTGTCCGTTATTTATCTATGACAGTTAAGTTATAGATAGCCCAATTTTCGAACAATCACTATAATCCTTTACAAAACTTTTAATAAAACAATAGATTGAATTCAATTCCATAACACAGATAATATTATTCCTAGATAATGAAATTTTCTTCCAAAAGAACTTTGATCTTCCTAAGTTTATATACTAGTTAATTTAACTACAGCTGTTTGAATATTCGAGCATATTTTTTATTTTCTCTTATTTTTTAGTGTGTGAGCAAAAATTATCTCAAAAACAAATTTAATCGCACGGATCTCAAACTTAATATTCCGTTTAGGTACTACCAATGCATCAGGCACGAAGGTTTCGAGCAAAATCCATCAACCGGAATTGCGACTTTACTAATGAATTTTTCAATTTTCGCGATTTTGAAAATGGATCCAATGGATTTTCTTTAAACTTGGTATACTATCACATCTAAATACCGGAAAAAATTATTTTTTTGGGGATTCTGTGCGGACAGTAGCGTTATGGTTTCCTCTACAATACCACTTGAATATAATATATGGTTTTGCTAACTACATAATATTAATATGGATTAGATATTGATAGCATTCCAAATTTGAAGAAATCAATTAATAGGCAGTACAATTTTACTGAATAGGTTTTTGAGATTTTGGAATGTTCTCAAAAACGACTACAACGATTTCCTTTATCCCAGGTACTTTACGTAACTTCACAGATAAAATAGGTCTCCTTTTATCTGAAACATTTTTCTAAAAAAAAAATTATTTTTTATAGTTGTGCGTAATTTTGGCGTTAATTTCAAATTTTATAAGTAGTGGTTCAGTTTATTAGAACGCTCTATTGGGCCATAATATAATGATGACTTGCCTAGCTGCCAAGATTAGTAGGGTGGTAGTTACCCCCCGCCACCAGCTCTATATTTGTGTCAGGACGTAAACTTTCTCATTTTATAAAAGTAAAGTAAAGTAATGCCTATTTTTTCAGGCGGGCTTAACGCCCAACTACCAAATTAGGTGTCGTGGACGGGGCCGGAAGCACCTACTTTACTATAACATTTTTTAAACAAATATAAAATTTAGAAGTTATACGCTGGACTCGAACTGGGGTCCTCCCACTTACAAGTCCACGCTCATAACCACTACACCAACACCCGCCCATTCTCATTTTATATAAACTGGTATTAAAAGGAGTAAGAGAAAGTCGAGTGTTTCACTCCAGATTTTTAATCTTATAATTTTACACATTTTTTTTAAAATACTTTGGAGATAAATACTGAGTTTATTAGTTTAGATTAATATTAATAACGATATAATTACGTATATTTTAATTATTTTTGCCAGA
The DNA here is from genome assembly GCA_011037195.1 of Triatoma infestans. Lineage (NCBI taxonomy): Eukaryota > Metazoa > Arthropoda > Insecta > Hemiptera > Reduviidae > Triatoma > Triatoma infestans. Next base: position 41,016 of record JAAEAF010007122.1, read on the forward strand.
AAATTTATCTTTTTTCTTATTTGCTTGTTCTAAACATTTTTGGCAAGACGATCGTATGACGTCAACTGTATGCCTCCTGGCCTAAACAGATGTACAGAAAAATAAATATTCACGTCTAGTACTGACAAGCAAGCCCCAGAGCCGGCTAATAGGCGCCTCCGTATATAGGAATCATTACCCACTCGTAGGAATCATCGCCCAGTTGAAGAACTCATCGCTCTTGGCAGACGCTCGCAGTAGAAGACATTTAGCTGTGCTAAGACATACATCTACCCCACAAACGTTTATCCGGAAAAATGGATTGTTAGCGTTTCTGTACAATCTGTGAGTTGTGCTTAACTTTAAACTTACAAGGTTTTTCCGGAGGTGGGGGCCGCTGATAGCTAGCGATCCATAATTGTAGACATTTTGGGGATAGATGAAACTTTATTTACAATATACAGGGTGTCCTATTTAAACAGGCCACTTTTGAAATAACTCTTAAACGAAACAAGATATCAAAAAAGTGAACATAACGTTTGTCAAGTATTTTCGCTCTAGTTTATGATGGTGTTAATGTTATTAATGTTATTTGATTTTTATTGCCGCCTTACACCTAAAATAGGTGATTAAACGTTGCGATTTCCTTTTGACCCCCACTTTTTACTATTGTACTGAAAAATATCAAAAAAATGAAGAATAGTGCCGTTAATTTTACTTCAATATTTCAAACCGTTGCCGAGATATCAACCATAAAGATTCAATTTTCGTCGTTTTTTTTCCTATTTTTCTGTTTCGTAAACTAAAATTAAAAGCGGATTTTCTTATTGATTTCGAATAAATAAGAGAGTTCAAACGCTGAAGAGCTCTTTTAAAACTATAAGGAACTTAAAAATCAGGTAAAACATCATTAAAAGAAAACAATTTTCCAGTTTATTTACAAAGATCGATAAAAAAATAATTCTTTGTTTAGGGATGTTTGGAATTAGACTAAGGAAAAATATGCAGGAAAAAGAGAGAAAAATCTGCAGCTTAAGGAACATATTAAGAGAAAATATGCTTCAATCTGTTGTGCCTGTAATGTATGAAAGGAATAGGTGGCTATTTCGTGGCAGAGTGGGCTGGGATGGCAGTCTAGAGTGGAGAGGATTTTCAGAAGACGATTTTAGATGAAGGAATATACTAGAATAACGGAAGATTTTACGTGAAGTTGGGCAATTTTAGTGTGCGGTGGTGTCAGTTGTTTGGGATTATCTGGACTAGTTTATTGATGCTACTACTACTAGTCAGGCTCCAGGCGGAGAAAGCATGGACTAACAATGGTCTGTTGGCGACCTTATACAATGGAAATTTGTTTTGTTTAGGCATTTTTGAGTCGCGCGACCGTAGCGGAAAGAGGATCCTATGAGTTATTATTGCAGAATGCTCTTTGTCTTGTACGTGGGTCGTGAAGTTCATTTCACATTGTGGGAAAGCTGTACTAAAAATTGACATAATCACAAGATTGTGTCTTATAGCTGTAAGAGAAAGTCATAGTGGGCGTGGATGTCATTAGATTCCTTCAAAAATGAAAGAAGTGCCACATTAAAGGATGTTGAAAAATTAAGAGAAAATTATAAGAGAATTCTTTAATCCACGCTTTACAAATTATAATTCTCGAAAAGTCAGTTAATATTATTAACTAGAAGTGGGTGCTGGCCGCCATCTTAACCTCAACTAAATGATAATATCCATTAGGTTTACTGGTGGAGAGTGTGGTACGGGCAGGGTGGTGAAGTTGGTGGAGCGAGCACTGGCGGACTTGGCCGTTATCAAAACAATGTTATGAGTTAAACTGAGTTTCAGTTTGTTAGTAGTGTTGTTTAGAGAAGAGAGCTATTTAATTCCAAAAAGCCACAAAGTGTCCGCCATTTATGTGCCACCGGAGTATGAGACATCACATTACTAGCCTTCAGCCAGACTTCTTCCATTTCATCCTGTAGTCTCTCACTCTCTCTCTCTCTCTCATATCTCTTTCTCTTCCCTCTTCTATCTCTTACTCTTTATAAAATTAACTAGATAAAAGCGTTTGATGTTAAAGTTTTTTTATTTTTTGGCCTGTTTAGAACAGTTTCAAAGGGGATGATGATATAAAGTCGTCTAATGGGAGCTGAGGACCTTATGTTGTGCACTCCCTCCCACCGCCAACTTTTACTGCCGCTTCCTATTGCTATAGGGATCTGGTAGTGGAATGAAAAGCGCAAGACTGACAAGAGGGCAATCAATTAATATCCCATTGGATCTCTAGTTTTTAGCTTTAATTTAAGTTCAAAAGATGTTCTTTACAACTTTTTGAGCACCGTTAATACAATTTTGGTAAAATGGAAAAAGTAATACGAAGAATAGCAGAGGGGGGAGCTGGATTTCCGGTTTTATAGCCCCAGGAGAATTCGGAAGGGATGGTTTGCTGGCACCACACTGGTTATAGGAACGCATTGAGTGGTAGAAATAAAAAGTAAAACTAAATAAACTAAAGTAATGTCTGTTTGTTCTGGAGGCCTTAACGTCCAACTAATTCAAATTAGGTGTCATGGTCGGGGACGAAAGCACATACTTTACTATTAATATTCTCTAAACTAATATAAATTTAGCAATTACACACGGGTCTCGAACTGGGGACCTCCCAGATACAAGTCCAAGCTCATAATCACCACACCAAACCCGCCCATTGTAGAAATATATTAAGTACATGTTTCTAGAAAGATGCTTGAAGCAAATCAAAACCCACTTGCGATTTAAAAGATTTATTGTGGTTCCCTTAGATGTCAGTGTTTTCTATGTAGTCTATAGTCGTCTATGAAGTGTATATCTCTAATTGTGAGAGTGATGGTTGCCGAGCCAGCAATAGCCGTCACTAAGCAATTATGCAATTATGGGAAGTCAGACAATGGAGCAATAGGTAATTGAAGGACACGGAAGGATGTCTCCAGGCTGAGATTTATAAAAGGTATAAGACTGCAGAATTTGAAGTATCATCTCTCACTGAAATAATTGAGAGACCTTTAAGTGTATAATGGACACGATTAGCCAGTCATTTACACAAAATAGGCAGAAAGTTTAGTCTATCGTGTCAGAATGTGACGAGGGTGTCAGGGAATCGGTGTACCAACTGTCGGGGAGTCTGTGTCCCCATTTTGACCAAGACTAGGTTCCGCATTTTTGGCAGATAGTCAGGCAGGTAGATTGTTGAGGGAGGCTTCTTAGGAATGGCTTTTTTCTTTAATTGTGAGGAGGATAAGGGCCATTTTAACTTTCGGGTCAATGGTCAGAATTTCTGCTTAATTCCATTTTGTCTACTTTTTTAACAATGGAATGAAAATTCTGATTTTTCTTTTCAGCTCACATTAATTATATAAAACAATAAATATTATATTAGAAATAAGTTGATTTTTTACATTTTTTTATAAAACAATTTTATTGCGTAATTTGATAATTTATAAAACACCTACGGAAAGATAATTAGTAAAAACATTCTAAACTAGATTTTTCATATAAATAATTAGTTATAAATAATTAACCAATCACAGTGTAGAAGTGAAGGTGTCAAATGTGGGTGTATGTATATTGGGCCAATCAGAAATTTAGAATTATCATGTTGACCTTCACTTCTACGCTGTGATTGGTTAATTATTTATATGAAAAATCTACTTTAGATTTTTTTATCTGATTTTTCTTTCGTTGGTATTTTATAAATTATCAAATTGTTCAATAAAAGATTTTTATAAAAAAAAATGCAAAAAATAAGTAATTTCTAACATATTATTTACTGTTTTATATAATTAATGTGAGCTATAAAGAAAAAACTCAGAATTTTCATTCCATTGTTGGAAAAAGGAGACAAAATGGAATTACGAAGAAATGCAAATCCAATAGAAGTCCGCCATTTTGTATTTGGCACTTTATGGTAATGGAAGAAAATAAAATTGATAGTAATCACCCACAAAATTTTCTCAAAGGAATTCATAATATTCAGTTAAAATACTTTTCCTAGACATGAAGTTTTTAGCTATTCATTATATTGTCCTTAATTTTATGTAGGTGGCGCAGTATCTACACAAAGTATTGAAAGAGTAGAGTATAAAGATTGCAAGAGACCTAATTCAGTCAAAATCTATTTTCTCGCAATACATAAACAAGGAATCGAACTAATTATTGGTTGAATTAAACAAATTACAGAAAGAAGAAGCGTTATATATTAGGGTTTGGAATCTATGTCCATAAGAAAGAGAAATAGAAATTCCTCTATATCCCCTCCACCAAAGTAGCTGAAACTATGGTAGCAAAAAGCAACGCAATCCCACTCCATTCCTACATGTTGATTATGTCTTGTTTTTGCCTCTGAAAACACAATACAAACTGTATGTGTCATCAGTACAGGTTCAATTCCAACTTAAACAACTTTCTTATTTTCTGTAAACCTGTTTCAAGATCATTATATATATAACTTGTTTCAAGGGCACTTAGAGGGGGAGAGCTCTCTGTCACAGCCAAGATAACTTTTATTGTATTCAAAATGTATAATACGAACTGCTATATCTCTATCAATATAACAAAACAGTAAATAATGTATTACAATGTTGCTGCTCCCATTCCTCCATACATGAAAAAACTGTGTGTGTCGTTGATACTCAACGGCCAGAGGAGGCGGGCAAATTGATGTGATCAAGATGTTGTGTGTGGGAGATGGGGGATCGGAGATGCACACAAACTACATCACTAAATACAATAAATAATACAAAATTCAATAAAGTAATATAATAAAAAAGTACATTACAAGATCGCTAAATATGTAGTAAGTATAATTAAGTAAATGCAATAATTACATCTGATATTTTATCCATCGTAGCATGCATATTTCTTTTATTCCTGACCGGTTTTGGATTTTCATCCATAGTGAAAGTAAATTTATCAAGTTCGTGTAGAGTTCAACATTCGACATACAATCAACAAACCAACAAGTGTCGAGTGTAACAGAAACATTGTGTTGAAGTAAACTCTCTAAACGGGTCAGTAATAAAAGAAATATCTATAGCTACGACGATAAAATACCAGATGTTATCTAGCATTGCGGATCCATCCACATATTAAGCAATAATATAGTTATTCCTTCCTATTCCATCAAACATCACAATTGTATAGTGGTTATCATAAGCGACTCAAGTCTAAATAA
>JAAEAF010007123.1:0-50187 GCA_011037195.1 Triatoma infestans
GATTTATTAAACAAAAGATTTGTTAATAGACTGTTAAATTTACCTCGGATGAAGAATCACTCTTTGCACGATATAAATAATCTATTGACCGAATTCGTTAAATCAGTCAAGGTTCTAAAGGCCCTAGGGTACGACATAGATAAATCGCATTTTTTGTTAGTACCAATGTTATCATCAAAGTTAGATAATTATACTAGCAAACTTTGAGAATCTTCGTTAGATGCTAACGATGTAGAAATACCCCACCTAGAACAGTTGGAGGATTTTTTGCGAAAACAAATTCATATTTTGGAAGCTACAGAATGTAACGTTAATAATTATTACAACCATAAAGTAAAAAATATCGAAGGTAAAGGGTCGGCGGCATATAAAGAAACATCAAAGGCGCAAGCCTTCCTAGGGAGGGGGACAGCGGCTCCCAAATCTTCAAAGGAACATGTATATTATAATCCAAAAGGAACTCAACTTAAAAATCATACTAACAGTAATAAAAATTATTTTAAGAGTTTTAATAAAAATAATTCGTCACCTGTTTGCTTAATTTGCAAAGATTCTCACACAATATATAAATGCGATATTTTTAAAAATCTATCAGTGGCGGAAAGAATTACAAAAATAAAAGATTTAAATTTATGTCAAAATTGCTTACAGTCACATGAATCTAATGAATGTGAATCTGGTAATTGTAGAGTTTGTAACAAAAAACATAATACCTATTTACATACGGATTTCAAAGAAACCGGCGTACACCTTATGTCAGAAGGGTCTAAATTTGATGTTTTACTCGCTACTGCACTGGTTAATGTTGACAATGAGTTAAATGGAAGATCGGTTGAAGCTAGCGTATTGCTGGATACTGGTGCTCAGGGTAATTTTATAACTGAAAACCTTGTACAATTATTAGGGTTAAAGAAGTACAAATCAAACATTCAACAAATACAGGGCATTGGCAGTAGTATATCTGAAGTAAAGCATGTGGTATCGGCCACCATTCATTCAAGAATCAATAATTACAAACGATCCCTAGATTTTATAATTTTACCAAAGATTACAGAATATTTACCATCAGATAATTTGCAGTTTCTCCTGAAATGATACCTTTCTCTATAAGGTTAGCAGATCCTAATTTTTATAAACCAAATAAAAAAATAGATATGTTGATTGGGGCGGAGTTATTTTTAGAGTTATTCAAATCGGGAAAGATACAAGTGTGTGAGTCAATGCCAGCGATATATGAAACGGAATTGGGCTGGGTTGCTTGTGGAAGATTTGAAGCTTCCAAGTGACGGGCATCACTGAAAATATACTGTGATTCAACAGACATTCAACAAGAATTAACTCGATTTTGGGAATTGGAACATTTCCCGGATACTAAACAATATACAGAACAAGAACGGAATTTAGATGAATATTATAGTGAGACTGTAAATAAAAATTCGGACGGAAGATATATAGTAAAGTTACCATTCAAAGAAAATCCAGCGTCACTTGGAAATTCCGCCGAAGGTGCACTAAGTAGATTCTTATCATTAGAAAGACGTCTTATAAAAAATCCTAAAGTATATACGCAGTACAGAGCATTTATGCAAGAATATATTGACTTAGGTCATATGTGTGAAGTAATGGAAAGAGATAAAATCCGTCAGAATCAATTTGTTATTTACGTCATCATCCTGTTTTTCGGAAAGATAGTAAAACAACAAAAATTAGAGTAGTATTTGACGCATCGATGAAGACAACTTCGGGTCGCTCTTTGAATGATATATTAGAAAAGGGTCCAACAATACAAGACGCATTTTGCATTATATTCAGATTTCGCACACATCGCTACGTTTTAACCGCCGATATCGAGAAAATGTATCGCCAGATACTAGTAACGCCCCAAGATACCAATCTTCAAAGAATTTATTGGCGAAATAATCCGGATGACGAATTGAATGACTGTAACTTACGGTACTTCGTCAGCTCATTACTTAGCGATTAGAACCTTACAGCAATTAGCTATTGAAAATAAAGACAAATATTGTCTTGGTTCACGAATAATCCTATCTGATTTCTACGTCGATGACGTGTTAACCGGTGCAGACTCAATAGAAGGTTTATTAGAAATACAACGCCAATTATCAGCGATTTTAGCGCAGGCAGGAATGAACCTCCGAAAGTGGTGTTCAAATTACCGGTACTTTACAACACATATTCAGCCTAGCGATGACGTGAATTACACTTTAAAATGATTAGAAGATGACACGATTAAAACCTTAGGCATGACATGGTCGCCATATTATGATATTTTTGAATTTAAAATAAATTTACCTCCAATTATACGTTTAACAAAGCGCTACCTTTTGGGAACGATAGCCAAAATTTATGACCTGTTAGGTCTCATTGGTCCAGTAATTACTCTAGCAAAAATATACATACAACAACTTTGGCTTTTAAAATAGATTGGGACGATGAATTGCCTTCTGAATTTCAGGAGCAATGGATGCGATTCGCGTCAAATTTAGAAAAATTGAATAAATTTAAAATTAATAGATATGTAATATCAGACATTCCATCAAAAATTGAACTTCTTTGCTTTTGCGATGCTTCAGAGAAAGCATATGGAGCATATATATATGCTAGGAGCTTAGATGAGGACGGTAGCATCAGAGTATGATTATTATGCTCAAAATCGAGAGTTTCACCAATTAAACAAGTAAGCCTTCCTCGATTAGAACTTTGCGGTGCCTTACTGGTATCAAATCTTTTTTCTAAGCTGATCACAGTCTTAGATATCAATATCGAAAGGGTCTATTTCTGGACAGATTCAACCATTGTTTTGTCATGGTTAGCAGCAGAACCTATACGATGGAATACTTTCGTCGCAAATAGGGTGGCAAAAATACAAGGTATTACGCAGACTCATACGTGGTATCATATAGATTCTAAACACAACCCTGCTGATCCTATTTCGAGAGGATTAGATGCGGAACAATTTTTGAAATGTGATATATGGTTATATGGCCCAGAGTGGCTTTCTCAGAGAAAGGAGGCATGGACTTTTAACGATGTGATTTCTGCCGAGCAAGAAATTCCAGAAAAAAGAAGCAAGTACGTGAAGGAGTTTTTCATCAGTATCGATGACTCAGACTCCTTAATTAGTAGATACTCTTCATGGAGAACGCTGTGTCAGGTAGTTGCATTTATACTTAGATTTATTAATAACTCTCGACAAAGGGACATCTTATACGAGTCTGAGGGCGTCTTCAAAATGCAAACCTTTCTTATGAACAAAAACATCCTGTAATTTTAGACAGCAAACATCATTTAACGAGAATCATAGCTGAACATTTTCACAAACTCAACCTACATATTGGTGCACAAGGACTACTATATAAAATTCGTAAAAGGTTCCTCAATGGGAAAACCTTATGTAAAAAGATTGTTCGCAATTGTCTCGATTGTTTTAAGGTTAATCCTCGAACTCAGAACTACATTATGGAACCGCTTCCTCCAGAAAGAGTAACGGAAGGTAAACCATTCACATCCACAGGAGTGGATTACGCGGAACCAATACTAATTAAACAATCAATGAAACGAAATTCTTCAACAGTCAAGGCCTATATTTGTCTTTTCATTTGCCTCTCAACCAAGGCTGTTCACATTGAGGCTGTAAGCGACTTGTCGACTCTCGCGTTCATAGCTGCTTTAAATAGATTCCTGGCTAGGCGGGGACCTGTAAAAAAAATATATTCTGACAATGGAACTACTTTTATTGGAGCTTCAAATAAATTCCTGGAGTTAAGAAAATTGTTTAAATCAGTAGAAGTAAAAAAAGAATTATCGTATTTTTTAACGGAGAATGAGATCTCGTGGAGGTTTATCCCGCCATATTCTCCTAATTTTGGAGGACTATGGGAGGCGGGCATTAAATCTACTAAATACCATTTGCGACGTGTATAAGAGACATGTACCAACTTTTGAGGAATTAAACATTCTTTTATGTAAAATAGAGGCAATATTGAACTCAAGACCTTAAACTCCTCTCTCGACCAATCTTGACGATCTCTCCATCCTAACCCCATCCCACTTCCTATCTCTAGAGCCAGTAACCTCTCTTATCACAGAGCCTGAGACTAAGTTACAAGGAAAATACCTACAGCGATGGCAACGAATACAGTCAGCTTATTTTCAGTTCTGGAAGAAGTGGTCTTCAGAGTATCTGTTGCACCTACAAAAAAGATACATATGGGCCAAAAAATATGACTCTATACAATTGGGCACATTAGTTCTATTGAAGGATGCCAATCTACCACCTCTTCAGTGGCCACTAGGGCGAGTGGTCAAGATCCATAAAGGGCAAGACGGAGTGGTGAGAGTCATCACTGTCAAAACAAACAAAGGTTTGACCCAAAGAGCAGTTACAAAGGTGTGTCCGTTACCAATTGAATAATTATTATGAAGTGACATTTGATGAGCTGATTTTTAGTGCTAATATTCATCTCTTTATAACATTATTTAATATGTTTCATCTTTCAAATTGAATTGTTCTTTATTGATACAAATTGTAATTTTCATTGATTTGATTGGTTAATTTTCTTTGTTTCTGTAAACCTAATTTTCAATTAATTTGTAACTGAATTACGCAACATCTTCTGTATACGAGATTTCAATATTTATTTTATATTGAGAGTTCCTCTCAAGGGAGGCGGTATGTTAAGGCATTTAATTTAAATTTGAATTCCTATATGTACAGAAGGCTGTGTATAGAGGGAAGTAGTGGGGGAATCGCCCTATACACTTTGAAGGTAGTACGATCTAGTGATGGGCAAAACGACTCCGCTATCGGATTCGTTGAATTTGAATCGGTTCCAGGATCGGAACCGACTCCATAAACTCGTTCCACGGTTCCTTTTCCTTCAGGGTTTTTATTATATTTTTTGAGAGAATAAATACATAAGGTGTAATTAAAAATGTCCTTTAAGGACGGAAACTCCAGCGGGCATAGTCTCACTTAGGGACTACCCGAGCTTCTCCTAAGTATGGAATTATAATGGTAATTCCTAATGGTAGTGTGTAGTAAAAAAAGCTGGTCCCGGCTCTCATGGTAGAAACAGATTTTGTATGTTAAAAGAAAAATAATCTATTAAATATTAAAATATTTATATAATTAATTATACCAAAAAGCACTAAGCATTCAATTAAGTAATCATGCACTGTGCATTCAATTTAAAATTTAATCATTTATTGATTGAATTAATTTTTTAATCTAATTTAATCAATTCAATTTTGAATTGTTTAATTTTTAGTTGTGGAAAACTGATCTGTTGATTAAAAATTTAATTTTTAGTTACAACTAAACCAAATTTTACTATTGAATTAATAAGTAAAGTTTGGGCGATTAAATTTTTAATTTTAGTTATGACCAATGATAGTTTTTTAAATTTGATTTCTTATTTGATCGTTTGTAACTTAACACTAGCTCCAGCTCGGACTCTGACCAGTAACTGAAATCTGAAAACTGATTAATATTTTTAGTCTCCTCCACCTTCCATACCCACTTCTCATGCCCTTTAGAAATATTTTTTCATGAAATGAAACTTCATGTATCTCATTCATTTGTTACATATTTTTTTAGAGTGATTGTAACTTTTTTTTATTATTTTTCTGATTAACATTTCAAATAAACCTTGTAGAATATTTAAAAAATAAAATATATAAACGTAGAGAGCGATCTGGTGTTAGTAAAGTGAAGATGGATTCAGTTACAGGCACCATTGCCTTTGGAGTCGGTTCCATTTCAAGCGTTTCTATTGGCTAGATTCAGTGATTTGATTTATTCGTTCACTCCGGAACCAAATAATCTGAATCAACTCCGGTTTCGGGTCCAGACGGTTCCAGGGATTCAACCAATGAGAGTGCCCAGATTGGAGTCAGATTCAGAAAGTCGTTCCAAGTTCACTGCTGCCTGTAACTGAATCCATCTTCCCTTTTCTAACACCAGATAGCTCTCTATATGTATATATTTAGAAAAAATATTATTAAGTTGAATATAATTTTTTGTCGAAATATAATTTATGCTTCTATGCAATGGAAATAATTCAGTATTAGTGTATACTGATTATTCAATCTATGAAATATTGACCGTAAAAAATTATACTAGGAATTCACTCCCACCGCCCAACCATTTGTATTTTAAGCTCACCAGGATTGTTAGTATGGTTTGAGGTTACAAAATATTAAGTTAGAATCCTGTCACTGGTTCTTTCAACATGGCCACAACTCAGTTTAATACTTAATTTTCGTGCTATACCTGCCTTAATTTAATTTTAAATAATAAAAATTTCATTTAATTTTGCTGGAATCAGTTTATTTAAAAATAGGGATTTGAATCAACTCGTTCCGCTACTGGATTCGTTCCAGTGAACCGACTCCGCTCGAACTGTCCCATCACTAGTACGATCTAAACTCTTGTACGATACAGTCCACTATTACAAATAAACATATTCTTCATTCAATTGTTTCATTAATAGAACCAGCCTACAACACAACACATTCTAGGCTCAGGGAGGGCATTCAAGAATAGTAGTACGCGCCCGAAGCCTAACACTCACTCTGCTTAAAAAAAACCATCGCTCCTAAGAAATCTTCCCAACTAATCTACCGGTCAAACTATCATATCTTAAGATATATTTAATCTTCAACTTTCCCAAGCATTCCCTGAGAGTGTTGTCCTCCCAAATAAGCGGAATCTTGTATTAGTGAGGCGGGACCAATGACCTAGTACACGGTTTTACTGACTATCTCGTCACAATTCTGACACAAAAAAACTAGACGTGCTGCGTATTTTGTGTAAAATGTCTGGGTAGCCAAGAATGTCCAGTCAATTGGGAGAGAAGATACTTTAAGTCCCCCAGTCTTATACTTTTTATAAATATCTTAGCCTGAAGACAACCTTCCATGTCTCTCTAGTTCCCTATTCCTCCATTGTTTGACTTCCCTGTTGCAAATTCTGCTTGGTGACGGCTACTGACTGCTAGCTCAGGACCACAAAACGGTAGTGAGGATCAAACTGTAGCACTTGTTGGCGTTAGAAATAATCAGATGTATCTATTAGTTGGCTTATCTGCCAGGAAGTATCCAAGAAAACACCAAATTTTTTAAGTATTTTTTATTTGATACCCGACGTTTCGGCAAACATTGTTTACCTTCTTCAGGGGCTATCTTAGAGTGAGAGAAGTTTGGAAGTCTTGTCACAACATGTGACAAGATAACTACAGACATAATCAAACATGTTGTGACAAGACTTCCAAACTTCTCTCATTCTAAGATAGCCCCTGAAGAAGGTAAACAATGTTTGCCGAAACGTCGGGTATCAAATAAAAAATACTTAAAAATTATTTGGTGTTTTCTTGGATACTTCCTGGCCGATAAGCCAACTAATACATACATCTGGTAGTGAGGATCCCGCTTTTAGCCAACTCGTCCACCCTTTCATTGCCGACTTTAACCGCATGTCCAAGTACTCAGAGAAGCTCCATTCTATTCCTCTGAGCGAGGCCATTATGTCTTCTCCTACATTCACCCACTAAATTAAAGCTCTTCAGAATAGGTGCTCGAAGGAATTAGGTGAAAATTAAAAAGAGTTTTTTTTGTGGCCGAACCTCAACATCCATTTTGCAATATCAAATACGGCGGTCTGTAATGAACATCATAACATCAATATTCTTGATTTTTATTTAAATATTGTCCTTCTTGATCGTATTATTGTATTCTATTTGTACCGAAGTCTATATTAGATTAATTAAACTAAAATTCTTTAATGCGAATGTTATATGGAGATTTCAATAAATAATTTTATAATTTTAAACTATATTTAGGCTGGATTAACATCCAACTATCAATTTAGGTATCTTGGCTGAGGGCGGAAGCACATACTTTACTATTAATTTTTTTTTAATTAAAATATAGGTATAGCAGTTACACTCTCCCAGTTACAAGTCCATGTTCAAAAACAATTATACTTCCTCTTCTTACTAGGAGTAAGAGAAAGTAAAAAAGTTAAAATTTGTTTTATTAGTATCAATACAAAAATTATTAACATCAATAAATTTGATAGAATTTCAAAATACATGAAACCAAAAATCCTGACCAAGCGCTATCTGTCGTCAGAATATTGAACTAATTGGCCAACTGGAGGCATTCAAATCTTGATCCAAGCACTACCTATCGTCAAATCTAGTAATTACTATTTCCTCATAAATTTATCGTACATCTGATGAATTAGGCACTTAATCAGCTGAGTAATTAAGCAATTAATTGAACCGTTTTTCTGAACTGGGTGAAAGTCCATTTATTTTTATATAATAGATATTTAAGGGTTTGCATGTAACTAAATAAAATTATTGGCGAGCGAAAATAAATTGTATGATTATTAAATTATGAACACGTTTCATTTCATTATTTGATAATAATTAATATGTTTTACAAAGTAAAAGAAATTTGGGGAGCTAAAACTGAATATATAATCACTTTTAACAACACTGACTATAAGAAACAAATTGTAAAAACTGTGTGCCAGATTTTGGTCATAATACAATAACAAATAACACGGTCACATTACACTTTAATATTAAACAAAAAAATCTGGTGTGAAACACTCACACAACTTTCTCTTACTCCAGTTCTCAAAATTATAATTGACAAATTTTATAGTTTGTGTACCAAATTAATTCAAATACGACGAAAACTGAAAAAAAAACCGTTCAGTAAAAGCGCACTTCCGGTTAACTAATTTCCTTGAAACTCGGAATTTTAGCCATCCATTTATTTCTAATTAATTTTGTTTGGGTGATGGAACTGTATAATCAACTATGATAACACTTTAGAGAAAAACATAACCTCACCCTCCCGTAAAATTGCCCTTAAATAAATTTTTTCAGAGAAATGTTTTATATAAAAGTTGTAGATCTTTGTATGTTTAGTTTATATAGGAAGTTTGAAGAAAATCGTTGGAGCAATTTTTATGAAAATCGCGAAAAAGTGAAAAAAATCATTTAGTAAAGTGGTAAGAGTCATCCGGTCATCCGATTTTTTCAAACACGGAATTTCAACAACGTATATAACTCTAATTAACATGATTTAGATGACAGAATTGTCTAATAAACTGAAATAGCATTTTAGATGAAATCCGTAACCCCACCCCTCCCTCATAAGTGCCCTTAAATGAATTTTCCCGGAGAAATGTTTCAAATAAAAGTTTTAGCTCTTTGTATGTGTAGTTGATATACTAAGTTTAAAGAAAATCGTCGGAGCCATTTTTTGAAAAATGCAAAAAAGTAGAAAAACCAAGAAGTAAAGTGGTACTTCCGGTTGAGGAATTTTGACAAATAGGTATAGTCAAATGCAATAGTGATACCTAAACGGAATATCAATTTTCAACTTTCTACGGTTTTTCGTTTTTGAGCTATGCTGTTCACACACACACACACACACACAGACCATTTGCTAAAAACCCCTTTTTTGGACTCAGGGGACCTCAAAACGGATATTTCCGGTGAATACTCGATATCGAAAATTTGATACGATTACAATACTTCCTCTTACTAGGAGTAAGAGAAAGTAAAAAAAAATAATTTTTATTATTACAGTTCTAGATTCCGCGCATCTGTGACAGTACTGAGTTAAAAGTATCCTCACTCCATCACGGGTCGCACTGAAAAGGGGCACTCAAATAAAACCCAAGCTATTTGCAGTAGAGATGGCCCTGAAAAGGGCTATACGCAAACTATGCTATGAGAGCTGGTATCTAACTGCAATATGGGTGGCCCATTTTAAAGATAAGCCACAATTATTAAGAAACTAGGCTGGCTCACAACAGTAATAACTACATATCTAGGGATGAGATTAACCCAATGGATTACTCTCATCACAAGGGAGGTTCGGGTTCGAGACCATTAATACCCTTTAGATTTTTTCTTCCAAGGAACCTCTATACTTCACCATTCGGTGATGGATAGTGTGTCCGTAGAGTGAGAACACTGTCCGGAGGCCGGAAGGGCACGGAGAAAGCTCCGGGCGCTAGTGACCATAAATATTGACGCGCCTTAAAATTAAAATAAAATAACTATACCTGATGAGGCGGGGCTGGATTATATCAGTGGTAGCGCACTGGACTTGGAAAACATGCAGTTTTCGGGCCAGCAATGCATTGAAAAGGCTCCGGGCGCTAATGATCTCAGATCGTAAAGAACATGAATGAATGGAATCTTTATTTTTCTAACACCAAATCGCTCTCTATGAAAATATTTTAAATGTTCTACAAATGTTTATTAGAAAAATAATATTAAAAAGTTATAATTATCTAAATACGTGATATAATAAATGAATGATACACGAAGTTTTATTTTTAAAAGAATGTGCGCCAGACTTATGTTAGATAGATAAGAAAGGGAGTGGTTAAGCAAGTTAAGTTAAATTTTATGTTTGGCTATTTTTAAAAATTATATCTTCTACTTTGTATTGTTTTCCTCTTTTTAATTAATGTTCATTTTTTTTTTTTACAGAGTTTAATTTAATGAATTTGTTGAAATCTCATGTTTGATAATATGTAGCCTAATATTCATAGTATTGCGAGTATAAAAGATAAGGATTATAAAATATAAAAAACAAAAAAACAAAAATTGTAGCTAATAATGTAATTATTGCAAATCTGGATGTAATGGCAATTAATCTTTGTAATTGATAATAAATTAAATGTCGAAATGTTTTTTTATTGTTATTTTTTTCTCTTTTTATTAATTAAAAAAATAATTTAATTAGTGTAACCAGTCAAAGTTATGTAGTATTCCAACACTGTTCTAAACAACTTTGAGAAAATAATTTGGCAAGGGTGTAAGATAAGTTTCCTGTGCACTTTTATCTCACTTAAAACCGCAAGTACACATAAACTGCCAACTTTTTAGCTAGGAGTTATCACATGGATTTTTTTCTTAAGTAATTAAGAACAGTGTACTATCTTATAATCATTTTTATAACTGGGTTCTCTCATTTTGCATGCAATTCATTAATTACTGTTTCGGTATTCATTAAAGTTTAACTTAATTTTTGGAAAAAAGACAGCAAGTATTACGATGAACATTCATAAAATCAATAATCTCATAGATGTGGGAAAACTCAATACGACTTTCTTCACTGCAGTTAATATAGTTATTATACAAATGACCAATTTGTGTTTAATTGAAATTGAATTTTATTTGCCCAAACATAAATAAAGAAGTTTATGTATATTTAGGGCTAGTTAAGGCTAGATTAATACTTTAGATTTACTTTATAGATAATTAGATAATACTTTATCCACAAACTGCTAAAACAATACTTACCTATTAAGGACACA
Source organism: Triatoma infestans (assembly GCA_011037195.1). NCBI lineage: Eukaryota > Metazoa > Arthropoda > Insecta > Hemiptera > Reduviidae > Triatoma > Triatoma infestans. The sequence goes on from JAAEAF010007123.1 coordinate 11,378, forward strand.
CGATGCAGAACTGTGTGGTTCAACCAAAGATATTATTATAATCTTATCCAAAATCGTTACAGCTCCTTTCTTTGTTTTCAACCATACAATTCATACAGATTTAAATGCTCCTACAGAACAAATTTCATAACTGCTTATCCTCTCATGCAGTGGCGGCTCCTGACTTGGATATGTGGGGGTTCAACATTTTTTTTTTAAACACTTACATTACCTTTCATTATTAGTAGCTTGGCTAGTTAGAAATCATGAAGTAAGCCAAGAGTCAGGTAAAAACTTGCAGCCCCCCTCTACAATTAAATATATTAAATTAACAATAAATCTGTCACTGTGCACCTAGAGAAAAACTGCGAAAAAAAGAGTGGTACCGTTTGAGTTCGAAAATTAAGTGGTTAACTTAACGGAAATTTTTATTATCATCTAAAAAAGTATTTCGGTTCAAAGGAAATGTCAATGAGTTAGCATTGATTCTTTGCTGGGTCATATCTCTTAGTGATGTTTTAAGTACCAATACCAACATCAAATTTTTATAAATATAAAAGCAATATATAAAAATTCACACATTGGCACAGGCACATCACACCACAAAAAATCTAGTGTGAAACACACACACACACACAACAATACATTCGCTAAAAACATTTTTTTTAACTCCGGGTAAGATCGGGTAAGTTCGTTCATAGATCGTAAGTAATGTTCATCGCGCAAGAATCCCCCACTCTTATTTTAAAAAGTAATAAGGAATATACACTTTTCTATACTAACACAAAGAAATTTTTTATATATACATATATATATATACTAAATTCTCCGGCGCGACTCCCAACTGTGAACCCCCAACTTCCTACTTTATTATACATCTCCTGATATGTGCATGCATTATACCTACAATCGTACAAAAATGCACAATACATTAAACAAAACATTAGAGTGAGCTCCTATACTGATATACGTTCCTATTCTTTTATTTCTAATTCTCCTCGGATTTGACAAACAAATTATTTTTTTACATCATTCTCATTCATTTTTTTACATGGATTTGATTGAAATTTGATATCAGGCAATATACACTATTTTTACTGTGACCAAGGTTTAAGGTTTGAAACTAATATAAATAAAAATGAAAATATTTTTTGAAATTGAAATATGAATAAGAGAAAGTAATAAACATGATAATTTGTTACTTTTTATTTTTTTCAAATAGCTGGGGGGTTCAGTCGCGCAATCGCGAATACCAGTAGCCGCCACTGCTCTCATGTCAATCCTCTTGTATATTTACTTTCACACAAGGAGAAGGTTCTCACAGGGTTGCCGCTAAAAAAAAAAGAAGTTTCTCTAACAGCCTATTTATCTTTTTTTTAACAAAAGGTCAAAAAATTATAATTATGTATAAATTAATAAATACCTGTAGTATTCAAATACGAACATCACAGTGAAGACTAATTCTAATAACAACAACAGATCTACAATTTACTTATAAAGTTGTAAACAAACTACTACCTTCCCAACAACATTTCAGTTCAACAATAAAGTTTGACACACTAAACACTAACACTGATAAAGTTTGCACTTTAGATTTCACCACTTCACTATCATCCTTTCTCCATTTATATAAACTTTACCATTAAAAGGAAACTGGATAGTTAAAAACTCGTATTTTTTAAGTGTATGTTTTAGGAAGTAGTACACTTATCGATGCAAATATAAAAATACCCTATTGTATGAGTTTGACCAAGTAGTTAAGCCGATTTACATTCTCTGGACGGGATAGATAGTGAATTTTGAAGTCATATAATACCTTGTTCAAGTATTGTTCAACATTTTATTATTAATAATGTAAACGTTTTTGATCAACAATTGATCAACTAATTTTTGGCAGTCTTAAATTGGCTAAAATATAAAGAAATGTTTCTCTATCTACTATTTATGCTTCTATTATATTTCTATAACTATTAAGTTTATAATATTGTGAAATTGTCGAAATTGATAATTCATGGGAAATATAAAGAGGTTCCTTGAATAAAAAATAAATAAATCTGTTTTTAAATACTCGTACGACTTTCTCTTTACTGCAGTTTACATAGTTATTATTGACAAATATCCGTCAAATATTACGTACAGCTGGGAGAACCTAAATTAAAAATAATGGTAATAAATGGCTAGTACCTTTGGGAACGTAGCGCTCCCACGTATCTCAGCTGCACTACAGATCAACAAATGTAATGGTTTCTCAAAATTATAATTGACAAACTTTATAGTTTGTGTACCAAATTTAATGAAATTCGTCGAACACTAAAAAAACTGTCCAGTAAAAGCGCACTTCCTGTTTACTAATTTTCTTGAAACTCGGAATTTTGGCCATCTATTTATTTCTAATTAATTTTGTTTGGGTGATGGAACTGTATGATCAACTATGATAACACTTTAGAGAAAAACATAACCTCACCCTCCCGTAAAATTGCCCTTAAATAAATTTTTTCAGAGAAATGTTTTATATAAAAGTTGTCTTTGTATGTTTAGTTTATATAGGAAGTTTGAAGAAAATAGTCGGAGCAATTTTTGAGAAAATCGCGAAAAAGTGAAAAAAAATCATTTAGTAAAGTGATAAAGTAAACGCACTTCCGGTCATCCGATTTTTTTCAAACTCGGAATTTCAACAACATATATAATTCTAATTAACATGATTTAAATGGCAGAATTGTCTAATAAACTGAAATAGCACTTTAAATGAAATCCGTAACCCCACCCCTCCCTCAAAAGTGCCTTTAAATGAATTTTCACGGAGAATTGTTTAGAATAAAAGTTTTAGCTCTTTGTATATGTAGTTGATATACAAAGTGTAAAGAAAATCGTCGGAAGCTATTTTCGAGGAAAGCGCAAAAGAGTAAAAAAAAAAAACTAGTAATGTGGTACTTCCGGAGGAATTTTGACAGATGACGTACAGTCAGATGCCATGGTGATAACTAAATGGAATATCAAGTTTCGACTTGCTATGATTTTTCGTTTTTGAGGTATGCTGTTCACATACATACACACACACACACACACACACACACACACAGACCATTTGCTAAAAACCATTTTTTTGGACTCAGGGGACTTCAAAACGGATATTTCAAGTGAAAATTCGGTATTGAAAATTTGACACGATTACAATACTTTCTCCTACTACGAGTAAGAGAAAGTAAAAATGGTGGGAATCTGGAAAAATATCCAGAGGCAGGGAGAGCTTGCCGCTGGAGGATAATGTGTCAGGAGAAGCCGCGGAGGACTTGATCCCCTACGGCAATCTCTGACACATGTTTAAAAGAAAAAGGACAAACAAGTTAGGCGGGTATTTTTTCCTTCTCTTTCTCCTGCCTGCAGTCTCCCAGGTATACCAGAAGATCTATTTCTTCCAGTAGTTGATTTATCACCATGGCAGTTGGTTGGGTAGAGATGGTACAGGATAATTTCCAACAGAGCAAATATGCAACGGCTAATTTTTTGCCGCTCTATGGCTAGGTTGCATACTTATTTTACACAACTAAGAACCCTACACTTTTAATGGATTGGTGCGAGGTCTGAGAGACACTCCTGAGCATGTATTTGCGTTAGCAGTGATGTAAGCGCCGTTCTGCTCAGATTTTTTTTATGAATGATGAATGCTTTTTTTAAGCTACTTTATTACTTTCTCCTGTTGCTGTAATAGGATTATTGTTTTTTGTAGTTTGTAACTCTAAAATAATTGTATATTTGTATGAGGACAATTCATTGCTACAAAAAGCAAGGGGCACAAGCTGGCTATTAGCGAAGGCTTTGAATTCGGCGAGGGACCGTGATCACTTCTTTTCTAGAAACCCTACAGTAAAAAAATTATATCTTCTATAAAAACATTATTTTCGAGTATGTCAAATTATGTATTATAATAATTTCCTAAAAATATAATTAAATATATTTTCTAAACTTAATATATTAAGATTGTGATAAATAACTAATGTTTTGAGATTCTCTGATTCCAAGAAAAGTAGTTATGTGTAGCCAGCATAACTCAAAAACGGGAAAAACACAGAAACTTCAAAGTAGATATTAATCTAAGTGTGGACAAAGAACATGACTATAAGGTTTTAATCGAAATCTATGAATGAGAAGAATCACATTACTGAATGGATTTTAGTCATATAGTGGCGATTTTCTCAATAACGGCTAAAACGATTTTCTTGAAACATTGTATGTGCACTAGATATATATAGTTTTATGACTTTTATTAGAACCCTATTTCCGGGAAAATTCATTTAAGATGGGTTTGTGATGGAGGGGTGGGGAAAATGTTTGTCTTCTCAACTGTCATTTCAGTTTATTATATTACTCTTATCATCTACGTAATATTAATTACAAATAAATATGGCTGAAATTCTGAGTTTAAAGAAAATCGGTTTACCGGAAGTGCGACTCCACTGAACAGAATAACTTTAAACTGTTCAATTGCAAGTATATACTGAAATAATTTGAACTAAGTTGGCAATCTTGTTGAATAGAAACAACAAATTTAATGGGAAAAATGCAGAAGGAGGTCTCTACGGTGGTCGACCAGTCAGCTGTAGGGAGGTTTCCATTCTTAAGGTTGATAAACACTTCCCATACCATTACAGCAATACTCTGTCCCTACTCGAACAATGTCCGCCATTCTCTATTAGCTCTTGCTATACACCAACCAATGTTTGGGTTTGTGCCAATTTTATTAAAAACCTTCTCTTCCTTGTGTTACAAAATGTAACAAGGTTTCTTTCTTTTTCATTATTATCAGATCATATATATTGTTCGGTCGGCTCCCCTTGAGGGATTAACTCTGCCTCGATATTTTAACTTGGTAATTTTCCCACGCCTGCCGCTCTTACGCGCCTACTCCGCCCGTGCGTGCGTACGCGTTAATCCGCTTGCCTTTGAAATAATTTCATCGCCCGCATATTTCCCACGCTTCCCCGCATTTTCCCTCTCTCTCTGTTTTTGGTGGTGGGATTGCCGGCATCTTTCATCTTCGGACTGCGCGCGTTATTTCCATTTCCCTTACTCTTCAAACCTTCTGTATTCCTCAAAAACTTAACTCACTTCTCTTCTGTACATCGTCTGGTCAACAGTGTATTGTGCCGTTCTCTTCTCTGTCGCCCATCTAGTTGACCTCAGTTACCGCTTCTTCTTCTGTGGTGTAGTGTTCATTTCGCCTGGTAAACTTGCTCCTTATACCTCGCCTAGTGAACGTGTAGTTGCCACTTCCTTCTAGTGCCAGTGCTTTTACTTCACCTTAATCACTTATTCGCCGTATTCGCGCCTTCGTGTTCAAGTTAATTATTTACTGTCTCCGGAGGCGCAAGAATCTTCTTTCCTCGCCACCAGTGAAGAATCACTCACCTTCCGCACCTGGGTTCTTCTAGTACCATCAGCCACTTCACCCGCTTCCACGAAGCACTCCAACCCCCCCTTCCTCTCTCCACAAATCTTTCTTTCGCCAAATTACACACATACATACGCACACCTGCACTCACACTGATTCACACACACCCACTTCCTCCTTCTTCAGTCCGCCTATCACTTCAGCGTCACGCCCTCAACTCATCACTCACCGTCAGCTAAGGGTAAGTCTCATTTTCATTTCTTTGCACTGTTTATTTTCATTCCGCTTCTTGGCGTACGTTCGCCATCGCACCTTGGGTGTCTGCCGCGCAGACTATATATATATTATATATATATACTATATATATACATATATATATATAGTATATATATATATTATTCATATGTATATATATATATATATATATATATATAATATATAATATTGTTTGAGGAGTAAGGGATCAAATGTAAATTACGAATTATCACGACAACAAAGAAATAAATTACCAGTTCTAAAAATTGGAGTAAATTTAAAAATTTCTAGATGCGGCAGCGCATGGAAGCGGCTTAAATTGGTGGAGAAAAGTTTACAGATACCAGATTGTGACCCGAATCTATTTACGCCAAGGTTTGCTGTATTGACTCGAAAGAGTTTAGACAAAATGATCATAAAACATTTATTTATTACAAGGGAAAATAGTTATTTATCAAAAAATGAGTAATGTAATGCATTTTTACTTCCTCTTACTCCCAGTAGGAGGAAGTATTGTAATAGTGTTAAATTTTCGATATCGACTTTTCATCGAAAATACACGTTTTGAGGTACCCGGAATTCGAAAAGCAGTTTTTTTACAAAATAGCCTCTGTGTGTGTGTGTGTGTATGTATGTATGTATGTATGTATGTATATGTATGTGAACAGCACAGCTCAAAAACGAAAAATTGTAGAAAGTTCAAACTTGATATTCCATTTAGGTATCAACATGGGCGTTCGTTAAGTTGGACTGGCCACCACCGAATTTTCAGGAGATTTTTTGCACATCGTTAGTGCCGCGTTTGGGCCGGCGATCTGCAAAATTTCAGCGTTTGTGCCGCATAATTAGCAGAGTTATTAAAGAAAGAATGTGGCCAGCACAACTTAACGTCAAGTTAGGCCGGCCACCAATTTCTATTTGATATTTTAAAATTCTTTTTTTACCAATCGTTTGTGCCAGCGATTCACCAAATTTCAACGTTTGTGCCGTAAAAATGAATAAGTTATTAAACAAACAAAGTGGAACAAAACAAAATTTATGTTCACTTTTTTAAACTTTTCTCTTTGCCAATCGTTTGTGCCAAAAAATTGACAAAGATATTAAGAAAAAAAGTGGCCAATGGAGTTGACGTCAACTTAGTGGACTCGTTGAAAAGCGTCAAGGTTAGTGGACTTGTGAAAAGTGGACTTGACGTCAAGTTAGACTGGCCACCAATTTATATTTAACTTTTGAAAATTCTTTTTTTACCAATCGTTAGTGTTGCATTTGTGCCGGCAATTCACCAAATTTCATCGTTTGTGCCGTAAAATTGACAAAGAAATTGACGAAAAACTGTTCGTCGCACTTGAAAACCAAAGGCCATGCCTGCGACCAATGTTTGAAAGTGCCCCTACTCCACTAACCACCAACGGCCCATTTCACGACCCCTAACTTAAATCTACTGGCCACCGATTTCTATTCAAATTTTTCGAACATTTTTCTTCGCTAATCTTAAGTGCAGATGTTTCTAATGGAGTTTCAGAAAAATTTTAATACCGCGTTTGTGCCGGAGAAACGTTACTTTCTTTGATTTTGTTCACAGAGGCTCTCCTAAGTCCATTGAATTAAGAACTGATTCGATGTGGTTTTAAAGTGGTGTTGCAATGTACACTGGTACAAACCAAAAATAAAATAGGCAATATAGTTGACAACAGCATTACAAGATTAACTTAATAACCAAAAGTTAATTCAACTATACTTACGTAAAAAATAAAATAAATGAACAGACTACATACATGATGGAATACACTTTTACATTAAAACACACTCTTTAAAACACTAAAATATTATTCACTTTTTTGATATTTTCCAATTTTCTGGCACTTTCGACGATTTTCTTCAAACTTGGTATATCAACTACACATTCCAAGATCTACCACTTTTATTTCAAAAATTTCTCTTGAAAAATTCATTGAAGGGCACCTTTGGGAGGAAGGTGGTGTTAGCATTTCCGCTAAAGTGCTTTTTCACTTTACTATCATCTAAATAATATTAATTAGAATGAAATGTACTGTTGAAATTCTGAGTTTTAAAAAAAATCGGATGACAAGAAGTGCGCTTTTACTGAAGAAATGTAGTAAACCGCAAGTGCGCTTTTACTGAACATTTTATTTCGTTTTCAACAAACGCCAAGGAATTTTATCAAACATGCTACACAAACTATAAAATTGGTCAATTAGGCACAATTCTGAAAACTGGAGTAAGAGAAAGTTGCGTGCGTGTTTCACACCAGAATCTTTTTTTCTTTTGTAGGGGAAATTCACATATATCTACACAAATGCAACCTACAATAATAAACATGTTAAGAATTCACTTACCGACTCTGCTCTTAAATTCATAACAGTATCATGTAACATACCATCGTTGTCATAATTTATGTAAAACCTTATTTACGTATTTGACGATTTTATTGGGGAAACTATTTGGAATGGAAAAGTAAATTCTGAAAAGTGTAAGAATTTTCCAGTGTGAAGATTTTTGCTAAACATAATATCACGAGGAATTAGTAATACATCACATTTTCATTACTATCAAATATTCAATCTCTAACAAGCACTAAGTAATATAGAATTCATGTAGCAAACATTCATGCGACTTGACATAATTTGAATGAATTATAATTATTTTGAATTTATTTAAACCGAGTTCATTTCATTCTAAGATTTTTATACCAATACTATTACGGAGAATCCAGAGACAACATAAACATGGACCACTATAATTCCCCAGCCTACCTTGAATGCTGTAGGTTGGAATATGTAACAATCTCTTGCAGTTACATATCCTTCCATGTCCTTGCTTCTTTCACTTCATTACACTGGACACAAGACACAGTTCAAAATATTATAATCGCAAAATTGTAGAATGCATTACTATTCTCCGCGAAATTTGGAATAACCGTGCACTAATTTTTTTTTAACGCACTAGTTAAAATTATCTTTTTTTTTTATAATAAAGAATACAAAGCACTCCGTTAGCATCCGCTCTTGCACTACTTGTAAAAAAGTATAATAATAATCAATTAATAGTGTAATTCGGCTAAAATTTAATAACCATCATTGCAGAAGTTTCTGCCTTAGAAGAATAATAATTTTTAAATAAAGGAATCCTCAGGGAATGAGGATTCACCATGTGCCAAAATATGGTATGAAACAATAAAATAACTGCGGTTTTACTGCAATTATTATAGTTCTAATGGGCAATTTTTATTTTCTTTTACTCCTAGTAAATGGTAGTATTGCGATAGTGTTAAATTGCGTTTTTACCAGAAATACATTTAGAAACATGTACTCTAATCCAAAATCACCTGCTTTTATAGGTTTTCAAATATCTATGCAAACAGATTGTATCATGTAGCCTTGGCTTACCTTCTAGCTGCGAGTCGTCCCAGAAACTATATTTTAAAGCCAGCCGCTAAATATCTTGGGATGACGTTTCAAACTAAGATGAGCTTCGCCAAACATATTAGGCGAGCAGCTTACGAGGCTGAATTGATGCTAGAAACCAACATGCTAGAAACACTGAATGTTTGAGTATAAAGAAAACAATAATGTGAAAAGGCAGGGTGGTAGCGGGAACACAGACGCAACTTTTACAGCTTTATAACACTTCGACGAAAAAAGAATTTTACATCAAAATCCAAAACTATCGTCGAGACGCCTGTGATTCTCCGCTGGATGCCTAATATTTGTTTAGCCTTAGCAGGTAACCAAACGTGAAGTAATTCTGTCATCGAGGATATTAATGAATTTCTATAGTAATTACATCCTAAACTTAGAACATAGTATCAAATTGATTACCATAACTAGTAATTAAGAAGCATGCGCTCTATTCCGAAAAGATATGCGTTCATAGGGTTCCCCACCCCGGGAATCACGTGCCCCAGCCCGCACGTGATCGTCGTCGCCAGCCATTCTAATGCGACGTCCGCTAAACCCAACATATTACGGATAAGTGTAACTGCAGCATCATTAATGCTATGAAAGCAGTTTGTATCATGAAGCCATGGCTTATCTTCCAGTTGCCAGCCGGCGATGTCAGCCGTTAAATATCTAGGAATGACGTTTCAAACTAACATGAGCTCCGCCGACCATATTTGGCGACCAGCTGACGAAGCTGAAATAATGCTAGAAACCAACATGCTAGAAACACTGAATATTAGGGTATAATAAAAATGATTAAGTGATAAGCAAGGAGGTTCCGAGAACACGCCGCTAATTTTAGAGCTTTATAATACCTCGGCGGAAATAGAATTTAACATCAAAATCCAAAACTATCGTCGAGACGCCTGTGATTCTCCGCTGGATGCCTAATATTTGTTTAGCCTTAGCAGGTAACCAAACGTGAAGTAATTCTGGCATCGTGGATATTAATGAATTTCTATAGTAATTACATCCTAAACTTAGAATATAGTATCAAATTGATTACCATAACTAGTAAGTAAGAAGCATGCGCTCTATTCCGAAAAGACATGCGTTCATAGGTTTCCCCACCCTGGGAATCACGTGCCCCAGCCCGCACGTGATCGTCGTCGCCAGCCATTCTAATGCGACGTCCGCTAAACCCAACATATTACGGATAAGTGTAACTGCAGCATCATTAATGGTATGAAAACAGTTTGTATCATGTAGCCATGGCTTATCTTCCAGTTGCCAGCCGGCGATGTCAGCCGTTAAATATCTAGGAATGACGTTTCAAACTAACATGAGCTCCGCCGACCATATTTGGCGACCAGCTGACGAAGCTGAAATAATGCTAGAAACCAACATGCTAGAAACACTGAGTATTAGGGTATAATAAAAATGATTAAGTGAAAAGCAAGGAGGTTCCGAGAACACGCCGCTAATTTTAAAGCTTTATAATACCTCGGCGGAAATAGAATTTAACATCAAGATCCAAAAATTACGACGAGACGCCTGTGATTATCCGCTGGCTGCCTCGTTTTTTTTTTTAGCCTCAACAGGTGAACAAGCCTGGATTAGTTGCGGCTAAGTGTATTTTAATAGATTCCTAAAAACTATCATTCCACTACTGAAAACTTCATTTCGTCGCTATGACGTACTTCCACTTTTTCAAATTTGAATTATTGCAAACATATGTTGTAATTAGCAACATTTCTGCGCGGGAATCTGACCACTGTACAATTTCTTCAATTAAATCATTATCGAATAATAATGTAAAAGCTCCGAAAAACTGTACAGAATTCCGACAGATCTACCGTTGATCGTTCTTGCCATGTAAAATCGTGTAGTACAGCATCCACATCTGCGCCTCGCCAAAGTCAGTGTCTTAGTAATGCATTGCGACTGTTATTTTAACGGTCCTAAAACTATCATGAAATGAGCAATCATCGGCTTTACTAGTAATAATTGAATTTAGCAAGCTTCTCGTGTCTTCATAGTCCATCAAGCAATAGCCACCTATATAATTTGGTGTATTTATGTTACATCTTTACTCGAATATATTATACGTCTTTTTCTCAATGGGAATTTCTGCGAGTTTTTGGCATTTGATACCCAAAAAGAAAAAAAATAATTCTTATGACACGTGAAATGAAATACTAATTACTCTTGAAATCCATAACTTTTTTACTTTCAACACTTGCCGAAACTGACATTCCGAAGCTGACCAACAATACTGCACCTCACTAACTAGAATAGGCTAAAACAAATATTAATTTATGTTAATTAAATCCAATCGAGAAACACTGGTACAAACCAAAACATGAAATAGGCAATATAGTTGACAAAAGCATTACAAGATTAACTTAATAACCAAAAGTGAATTCAACTATACTTACGTAAAAAATAAAATAAATGTGCAGGCTACATACATGATGGAATACACTTTTACATTAAAACACACTCTTTAAAACACTAAAATATTATTCACTTTTTTGATATTTTCCAATTTTCTGGCACTTTCGACGATTTTCTTCAAACTTGGTATATCAACTACACATTCCAAGATCTACCACTTTTATTTCAAAAATTTCTCTTGAAAAATTCATTGAAGGGCACCTTTGGGCGGAAGGTGGTGTTAGCATTTCCGCTAAAGTGCTTTTCACTTTACTATCATCTCAATAATATTAATTAGAATGAAATATGCTGTTGAAATTCTGAGTTTCTAAAAGAATCGGATGACAAGAAGTGCGCTTTTACTGAAGAAATGTAGCAAACCGCAAGTGCGCTTTTACTGAACATTTTATTTCGTTTTCAACAAACGCCAAGGAATTTTATCAAACATGCTACACAAACTATAAAAGTGGTCAATTAGGTAGAATTCTGAAAACTGGAGTAAGAGAAAGTTGTGTGCGTGTTTCACACCAGACTCTTTTTTTCTTTTGAAGGGGAAATTCACATATATCTACACAAATGCAACCTACAATAATAAACATGTTAAGAATTCACTTACCGACTCTGCTCTACCTGGACTGGAAGTTCCGAAGAAGGATATTAATAGTGGCCATATAAATGTTTAATTAAATAATTATAATTCCAATTATTAAATTCATAACAGTATCATGCAACATATCATCGTTGTCATAATTTATGTAAAACCTTATTTACGTATTTGACGATTTTATTGGGGAAACTATTTGGAATGGAAAAGTAAATTCTGAAAAGTGTAAGAATTTTCCAGTGTGAAGATTTTTGCTAAACATAATATCACAAGGAATTAGTAATACATCACATTTTCATTAGTATCAAATATTCAATCTCCAACAAGCACTAAGTAATATAGAATTTATGTAGCAAACATTCATGCGACTTGACATAATTTGAATGAATTATAATTATTTTGAATTAATTGAAACCGAGTTCATTTCATTCTAAGATTTTTCTACCAATACTATTACGGACAATCCAGAGATAACATAAAACATGGACCACTATAATTCCCCAGCCTACCTTTAATGCTGTAGGTTGGAATATGTAACAATCTCTTGCAGTTACATATCCTTCGATGTCCTTGCTTCTTTCACTTCATTACACTGGACACAAGACACAGTTTAAAATATTATAATCGCAAAATTGTAGAACGCATTACTATTCGCGCGAAATTTGGAATATCCGTGGACTAATTTTTTTTTAACGCACTAGTTAAAATAATCATTTATTTTTATAATAAAGAATACAAAGCACTCCCGTTAGCAACCGCTCTCGCACTACCTGTAAAAAAGTATAATAATAATCAATTAATAGTGTAATTCGGCTAAAATTTAATAACCATCATTGCAGAAGTTTCTGCGTAAGAAGAATAATAATTTTTAAATAAAGGAATCCTCAGGAAATGAGGATTCACCATGTGCAAAAATATGGTATGAAACAATAAAATAACTGCGGTTTTACTCCAATTATTATAGTTCTAATGGGCAATTTTTATTTTCTTTTACTCCTAGTAAATGGTAGTATTGCGATAGTGTTAAATTGCGTTTTTACCAGAAATACATTTAGAAACATGTACTCTAATCCAAAATCACCTGCTTTTATAGGTTTTCAAATATCTATGAAAACAGATTGTATCATGTAGCCTTGGCTTACCTTCTAGCTGCGAGTCGTCCAAGAAACTATATTTTCAAAGCCAGCCGCTAAATATCTTGGGATGACGTTTCAAACTAAGATGAGCTTCGCCAAACATATTAGACGAGCAGCTTACGAGGCTGAATTGATGCTAGAAACCAACATGCTAGAAACACTGAATGTTTGAGTATAAAGAAAACAATAATGTGAAAGGCAGGGTGGTAGCGGGAACACAGACGCAACTTTTACAGCTTTATAACACTTCGACGAAAAAAGAATTTTACATCAAAATCCAAAACTATCGTCGAGACGCCTTTGATTCTCCGCTGGATGCCTAATATTTGTTTAGCCTTAGCAGGTAACCAAACGTGAAGTAATTCTGGCATCGTGGATATTAATGAATTTCTATAGTAATTACATCCTAAACTTAGAATATAGTATCAAATTGATTACCATAACTAGTAAGTAAGAAGCATGCGCTCTATTCCGAAAAGACATGCGTTCATAGGTTTCCCCACCCCGGGAATCACGTGCCCCAGCCCGCACGTGATCGTCGTCGCCAGCCATTCTAATGCGACGTCCGCTAAACCAACATATTACGAAATAAGTGTAACTGCAGCATCATTAATGCTATGAAAACAGTTTGTATCATGTAGCCATGGCTTATCTTCCAGTTGCCAGCCGGCGATGTCAGCCGTTAAATATCTAGGAATGACGTTTCAAACTAACATGAGCTCCGCCGACCATATTTGGCGACCAGCTGACGAAGCTGAAATAATGCTAGAAACACTGAATATTAGGGTATAATAAAAATGATTAAGTGAAAAGCAAGGAGGTTCCGAGAACACGCCGCTAATTTTAGAGCTTTATAATACCTCGGCGGAAATAGAATTTAACATCAAAATCCAAAACTATCGTTGAGACGCCTGAGATTCTCCGCTGGATGACTAATATTTGTTTAGCCTTAGCAGGTAACCAAACGTGAAGTAATTCTGGCATCGTGGATATTAATGAATTTCTATAGTAATTACATCCTAAACTTAGAATATAGTATCAAATTGATTACCATAACTAGTAAGTAAGAAGCATGCGCTCTATTCCGAAAAGACATGCGTTCATAGGTTTCCCCACCCCGGGAATCACGTGCCCCAGCCCGCACGTGATCGTCGTCGCCAGCCATTCTAATGCGACGTCCGCTAAACCCAACATATTACGGAATAAGTGTAAATGCAGCATCATTAATGCTATGAAAACAGTTTGTATCATGTAGCCATGGCTTACCTTCCAGTTGCCAGCCGGCGATGAAACTGCATTTACAATGTCGGCCGCTAAATATCTAGGAACTACGTGTCAAACTTACATGAGCTCCGCCGACCATATTTGGCGACCAGCTGACGAAGCTGAAATAATGCTAGAAACCAACATGCTAGAAACACTGAATATTAGGGTATAATAAAAATGATTAAGTGAAAAGCAAGCAGGTTCCGAAAACACGCCGCTAATTTTAAAGCTTTCTAATACCTCGGCGGAAATAGAATTTAACATCAAGATCCAAAAATTACGACGAGACGCCTGTGATTATCCGCTGGCTGCCTCGTTTTTTTTTTTAGCCTCAACAGGTGAACAAGCCTGAATTAGTTGCGGCTAAGTGTATTTTAATAGATTCCTAAAAACTATCATTCCACTACTGAAACCTTCATTTCGTCGTCTATGACGTCCTTCCACTTTTTCAAATTTGAATTATTGCTAACACATGTTGTAATTAGCAATTTTTCTGCGCGGGAATCTGACCACTGTACAATTTCTTCAATTAAATCATTATCGAATAATAATATAAAAGCTCCGAAAAATTGTACACAATTCCGAAGATCTACCGTTGATCGTTCTTGCCATGTAAAATCGTGTAGTACAGCATCCACATCTGCGCCTCGCCAAAGTCAGTGTCTTAGTAATGCATTGCGACTGTTATTTTAACGGTCCTAAAACTACCATGAAATGAGCAATCATCGGCTTTACTAGTAATAATTGAATTTAGCAAGCTTCTCGTGTCTTCATAGTCCATCAAGCAATAGCCACCTATATAATTTGGTGTATTTATGTTACATCTTTACTCGAATATATTATACGTCTTTTTCTCAATGGGAATTTCTGCGAGTTTTTGGCATTTGATACCCAAAAAGAAAAAAAATAATTCTTATGACACGTGAAATGAAATACTAATTACTCTTGAAATCCATAACTTTTTTACTTTCAACACTTGCCGAAACTGACATTCCGAAGCTGACCAACAATACTGCACCTCACTAACTAGAATAGGCTAAAACAAATATTAATTTATGTTAATTAAATCCAATCGAGAAACACTGGTACAAACCAAAACATGAAATAGGCAATATAGTTAACAAAAGCATTACAAGATTAACTTAATAACCAAAAGTGAATTCAACTATACTTACGTAAAAAATAAAATAAATGAGCAGGCTACATACATGATGGAATACACTTTTACATTAAAACACACTCTTTAAAAGACTAAAATATTATTCACTTTTTTGATATTTTCCAATTTTCTGGCACTTTCGACGATTTTCTTCAAACTTGGTATATCAACTACACATTCCAAGATCTACCACTTTTATTTCAAAAATTTCTCTTGAAAAATTCATTGAAGGGCACCTTTGGGCGGAAGGTGGTGTTAGCATTTCCGCTAAAGTGCTTTTCACTTTACTATCATCTCAATAATATTAATTAGAATGAAATATGCTGTTGAAATTCTGAGTTTCTAAAAGAATCGGATGACAAGAAGTGCGCTTTTACTGAAGAAATGTAGCAAACCGCAAGTGCGCTTTTACTGAACATTTTATTTCGTTTTCAACAAACGCCAAGGAATTTTATCAAACATGCTACACAAACTATAAAAGTGGTCAATTAGGTAGAATTCTGAAAACTGGAGTAAGAGAAAGTTGTGTGCGTGTTTCACACCAGACTCTTTTTTTCTTTTGAAGGGGAAATTCACATATATCTACACAAATGCAACCTACAATAATAAACATGTTAAGAATTCACTTACCGACTCTGCTCTACCTGGACTGGAAGTTCCGAAGAAGGATATTAATAGTGGCCAGATAAATGTTTAATTAAATAATTATAATTCCGATTATTAAATTCATAACAGTATCATGCAACATATCATCGTTGTCATAATTTATGTAAAACCTTATTTACGTATTTGACGATTTTATTGGGGAAACTATTTGGAATGGAAAAGTAAATTCTGAAAAGTGTAAGAATTTTCCAGTGTGAAGATTTTTGCTAAACATAATATCACGAGGAATTAGTAATACATCACATTTTCATTACTATCAAATATTCAATCTCTAACAAGCACTAAGTAATATAGAATTTATGTAGCAAACATTCATGCGACTTGACATAATTTGAATGAATTATAATTATTTTGAATTTATTTAACCGAGTTCATTTCATTCTAAGATTTTTCTACCAATACTATTACGGAGAATCCAGAGATAACATAAACATGGACCACAATAATTCCCCAGCCTACCTTTAATGCTGTAGGTTGGAATATGTAACAATCTCTTGCAGTTACATATCCTTCGATGTCCTTGCTTCTTTCACTTCATTACACTGGACACAAGACACAGTTTAAAATATTATAATCGCAAAATTGTAGAACGCATTACTATTCTGCGCGAAAATACCCGTGGACTAATTTTTTTTTTTAACGCACTAGTTAAAATAATCATTTACTTTGATAATAAAGAATACAAAGCACTCCCGTTAGCATCCGCTCTCGCACTACCTGTAAAAAAGTATATTAATAATGAATTAATAGTGTAATTCGGCTAAAATTTAATAACCATCATTGCAGAAGTTTCTGCCTTAGAAGAATAATAATTTTTAAATAAAGGAATCCTCAGGGAATGAGGATTCACCATGTGCAAAAATATGGTATGAAACAATAAAATAACTGCGGTTTTACTGCAATTATTATAGTTCTAATGGGCAATTTTTATTTTCTTTTACTCCTAGTAAATGGTAGTATTGCGATAGTGTTAAATTGCGTTTTTACCAGAAATACATTTAGAAACATGTACTCTAATCCAAAATCACCTGCTTTTATAGGTTTTCAAATATCTATGCAAACAGATTGTATCATGTAGCCTTGGCTTACCTTCTAGCTGCGAGTCGTCCAAGAAACTATATTTTCAAAGCCAGCCGCTAAATATCTTGGGATGACGTTTCAAACTAAGATGAGCTTCGCCAAACATATTAGACGAGCAGCTTACGAGGCTGAATTGATGCTAGAAACCAACATGCTAGAAACACTGAATGTTTGAGTATAAAGAAAACAATAATGTGAAAGGCAGGGTGGTAGCGGGAACACAGACGCAACTTTTACAGCTTTATAACACTTCGACGAAAAAAGAATTTTACATCACAATCCAAAACTATCGTCGAGACGCCTTTGATTCTCCGCTGGATGCCTAATAATAGTTTAGCCTTAGCAGGTAACCAAACGTGAAGTAATTCTGGCATCGTGGATATTAATGAATTTCTATAGTAATTACATCCTAAACTTAGAATATAGTATCAAATTGATTACCATAACTAGTAAGTAAGAAGCATGCGCTCTATTCCGAAAATATATGCGTTCATAGGTTTCCCCACCCCGGGAATCACGTGCCCCAGCCCGCACGTGATCGTCGTCGCCAGCCATTCTAATGCGACGTCCGCTAAACCCAACATACTACGGATAAGTGTAACTGCAGCATCATTAATGCTATGAGAGCAGTTTGTATCATGAAGCCATGGCTTATCTTCCAGTTGCCAGCCGGCGATCTCAGCCGTTAAATATCTAGGAATGACGTTTCAAACTAACATGAGCTCCGCCGACCATATTTGGCGACCAGCTGACGAAGCTGAAATAATGCTAGAAACCAACATGCTAGAAACACTGAATATTAGGGTATAATAAAAATGATTAAGTGAAAAGCAAGGAGGTTCCGAGAACACGCCGCTAATTTTAGAGCTTTATAATACCTCGGCGGAAATAGAATTTAACATCAAAATCCAAAACTATCGTCGAGACGCCTGTGATTCTCCGCTGTATGCCTAATATTTGTTTAGCCTTAGCAGGTAACCAAACGTGAAGTAATTCTGGCATCGTGGATATTAATGAATTTCTATAGTAATTACATCCTAAACTTAGAATATAGTATCAAATTGATTACCATAACTAGTAATAAGGAAGCATGCGCTCTATTCCGAAAAGACATGCGTTCATAGGTTTCCCCACCCCGGGAATCACGTGCCCCAGCCCGCACGTGATCGTCTTCGCCAGCCATTCTAATGCGACGTCCGCTAAACCCAACATATTACGGATAAGTGTAACTGCAGCATCATTAATGCTATGAAAACAGTTTGTATCATGTAGCCATGGCTTATCTTCCAGTTGCCAGCCGGCGATGTCAGCCGCTAAATATGTAGGAATGACGTTTCAATTTAACATGAGCTCCGCCGAACATATGTGGCGACCAGCTGACGAAGCTGAAATAATGCTAGAAACCAACATGCTAGAAACACTGAGTATTAGGGTATAATAAAAATGATCAAGTGAAAAGCAAGGAGGTTCCGAGAACACGCCGCTAATTTTAAAGCTTTATAATACCTCGGCGGAAATAGAATTTAACATCAAGATCCAAAAATTACGACGAGACGCCTGTGATTATGCGCTGGCTGCCTCGTTTTTTTTAGCCTCAACAGGTGAACAAGCCTGGATTAGTTGCGGCTAAGTGAATTTTAATAGATTCCTAAAAACTATCATTCCACTACTGAAAACTTCATTTCGTCGACTATGACGTACTTCCACTTTTTAAAATTTGAATTATTGCAAACATATGTTGTAATTAGCAACATTTCTGCGCGGGAATCTGACCACTGTACAATTTCTTCAATTAAATCATTATCGAATAATAATGTAAAAGCTCCGAAAAACTGTACAGAATTCCGACAGATCTACCGTTGATCGTTCTTGCCATGTAAAATCGTGTAGTACAGCATCCACATCTGCGCCTCGCCAAAGTCAGTGTCTTAGTAATGCATTGCGACTGTTATTTTAACGCTCCTAAAACTACCATGAAATGATCAATCATCGGCTTTACTAGTAATAATTGAATTTAGCAAGCTTCTCGTGTCTTCATAGTCCATCAAGCAATAGCCACCTATATAATTTGGTGTATTTATGTTACATTTTTACTCGAATATATTAAACGTCTTTTTCTCAATGGGAATTTCTGCGAGTTTTTGGCATTTGATACCCAAAAAGAAAAAAAATAATTCTTATGACACGTGAAATGAAATACTAATTACTCTTGAAATCCATAACTTTTTTACTTTCAACACTTGCCGAAACTGACATTCCGAAGCTGACCAACAATACTGCACCTCACTAACTAGAATAGGCTAAAACAAATATTAATTTATGTTAATTAAATCCAATCGAGAAACACTGGTACAAACCAAAACATGAAATAGGCAATATAGTTGACAAAAGCATTACAAGATTAACTTAATAACCAAAAGTGAATTCAACTATACTTACGTAAAAAATAAAATAAATGTGCAGGCTACATACATGATGGAATACACTTTTACATTAAAACACACTCTTTAAAACACTAAAATATTATTCACTTTTTTGATATTTTCCAATTTTCTGGCACTTTCGACGATTTTCTTCAAACTTGGTATATCAACTACACATTCCAAGATCTACCACTTTTATTTCAAAAATTTCTCTTGAAAAATTCATTGAAGGGCACCTTTGGGAGGAAGGTGGTGTTAGCATTTCCGCTAAAGTGCTTTTTCACTTTACTATCATCTCAATAATATTAATTAGAATGAAATATGCTGTTGAAATTCTGAGTTTCTAAAAGAATCGGATGACAAGAAGTGCGCTTTTACTGAAGAAATGTAGCAAACCGCAAGTGCGCTTTTACTGAACATTTTATTTCGTTTTCAACAAACGCCAAGGAATTTTATCAAACATGCTACACAAACTATAAAATTGGTCAATTACTAGCTAAGTAACTAGTAAGTAAGAAGCATGCGCTCTATTCCGAAAAGATATGCGTTCATAGGTTTCCCCACCCCGGGAATCACGTGCCCCAGCCCGCACGTGATCGTCGTCGCCAGCCATTCTAATGCGACGTCCGATAAACCCAACATATTACGGATAAGTGTAACTGCAGCATCATTAATGCTATGAGAGCAGTTTGTATCATGAAGCCATGGCTTATCTTCCAGTTGCCAGCCGGCGATCTCAGCCGTTAAATATCTAGGAATGACGTTTCAAACTAACATGAGCTCCGCCGACCATATTTGGCGACCAGCTGACGAAGCTGAAATAATGCTAGAAACTGAGAAACACTGAATATTAGGGTATAATAAAAATGATTAAGTGAAAAGCAAGGAGGTTCCGAGAACACGCCGCTAATTTTAGAGCTTTATAATACCTCGGCGGAAATAGAATTTAACATCAAAATCCAAAACTATCGTCGAGACGCCTGTGATTCTCCGCTGGATGCCTAATATTTGTTTAGCCTTAGCAGGTAACCAAACGTGAAGTAATTCTGGCATCGTGGATATTAATGAATTTCTATAGTAATTACATCCTAAACTTAGAATATAGTATCAAATTGATTACCATAACTAGTAAGTAAGAAGCATGCGCTCTATTCCGAAAAGACATGCGTTCATAGGTTTCCCCACCCCGGGAATCACGTGCCCCAGCCCGCACGTGATCGTCGTCGCCAGCCATTCTAATGCGACGTCCGCTAAACCCAACATATTACGGATAAGTGTAACTGCAGCATCATTAATGCTATGAAAACAGTTTGTATCATGTAGCCATGGCTTATCTTCCAGTTGCCAGCCGGCGATGTCAGCCGTTAAATATGTAGGAATGACGTTTCAATTTAACATGAGCTCCGCCGAACATATGTGGCGACCAGCTGACGAAGCTGAAATAATGCTAGAAACCAACATGCTAGAAACACTGAGTATTAGGGTATAATAAAAATGATCAAGTGAAAAGCAAGGAGGTTCCGAGAACACGCCGCTAATTTTAAAGCTTTATAATACCTCGGCGGAAATAGAATTTAACATCAAGATCCAAAAATTACGACGAGACGCCTGTGATTATCCGCTGGCTGCCTCGTTTTTTTTTTTAGCCTCAACAGGTGAACAAGCCTGGATTAGTTGCGGCTAAGTGTATTTTAATAGATTCCTAAAAACTATCATTCCACTACTGAAAACTTCATTTCGTCGACTATGACGTACTTCCACTTTTTCAAATTTGAATTATTGCAAACATATGTTGTAATTAGCAACATTTCTGCGCGGGAATCTGACCACTGTACAATTTCTTCAATTAAATCATTATCGAATAATAATGTAAAAGCTCCGAAAAACTGTACAGAATTCCGACAGATCTACCGTTGATCGTTCTTGCCATGTAAAATCGTGTAGTACAGCATCCACATCTGCGCCTCGCCAAAGTCAGTGTCTTAGTAATGCATTGCGACTGTTATTTTAACGGTCCTAAAACTACCATGAAATGAGCAATCATCGGCTTTACTAGTAATAATTGAATTTAGCAAGCTTCTCGTGTCTTCATAGTCCATCAAGCAATAGCCACCTATATAATTTGGTGTATTTATGTTACATCTTTACTCGAATATATTATACGTCTTTTTCTCAATGGGAATTTCTGCGAGTTTTTGGCATTTGATACCCAAAAAGAAAAAAAATAATTCTTATGACACGTGAAATGAAATACTAATTACTCTTGAAATCCATAACTTTTTTACTTTCAACACTTGCCGAAACTGACATTCCCAAGCTGACCAACAATACTGCACCTCACTAACTAGAATAGGCTAAAACAAATATTAATTTATGTTAATTAAATCCAATCGAGAAACACTGGTACAAACCAAAACATGAAATAGGCAATATAGTTGACAAAAGCATTACAAGATTAACTTAATAACCAAAAGTGAATTCAACTATACTTACGTAAAAAATAAAATAAATGTGCAGGCTACATACATGATGGAATACACTTTTACATTAAAACACACTCTTTAAAACACTAAAATATTATTCACTTTTTTGATATTTTCCAATTTTCTGGCACTTTCGACGATTTTCTTCAAACTTGGTATATCAACTACACATTCCAAGATCTACCACTTTTATTTCAAAAATTTCTCTTGAAAAATTCATTGAAGGGCACCTTTGGGAGGAAGGTGGTGTTAGCATTTCCGCTAAAGTGCTTTTTCACTTTACTATCATCTCAATAATATTAATTAGAATGAAATATGCTGTTGAAATTCTGAGTTTTAAAAAAAATCGGATGACAAGAAGTGCGCTTTTACTGAAGAAATGTAGCAAACCGCAAGTGCGCTTTTACTGAACATTTTATTTCGTTTTCAACAAACGCCAAGGAATTTTATCAAACATGCTACACAAACTATAAAGTTGGTCAATTAGGTAGAATTCTGAAAACGGGAGTAAGAGAAAGTTGTGTGCGTGTTTCACACCAGACTCTTTTTTTCTTTTGTAGGGGAAATTCACATATATCTACACAAATGCAACCTACAATAATAAACATGTTAAGAATTCACTTACCGACTCTGCTCTACCTGGACTGGAAGTTCCGAAGAAGGATATTAATAGTGGCCATATAAATGTTTAATTAAATAATTATAATTCCAATTATTAAATTCATAACAGTATCATGCAACATATCATCGTTGTCATAATTTATGTAAAACCTTATTTACGTATTTGACGATTTTATTGGGGAAACTATTTGGAATGGAAAAGTAAATTCTGAAAAGTGTAAGAATTTTCCAGTGTGAAGATTTTTGCTAAACATAATATCACGAGGAATTAGTAATACATCACATTTTCATTACTATCAAATATTCAATCTCTAACAAGCACTAAGTAATATAGAATTCATGTAGCAAACATTCATGCGACTTGACATAATTTGAATGAATTATAATTATTTTGAATTTATTTAAACCGAGTTCATTTCATTCTAAGATTTTTCTACCAATACTATTACGGAGAATCCAGAGATAACATAAACATGGACCACAATAATTCCCCAGCCTACCTTTAATGCTGTAGGTTGGAATATGTAACAATCTCTTGCAGTTACATATCCTTCGATGTCCTTGCTTCTTTCACTTCATTACACTGGACACAAGACACAGTTTAAAATATTATAATCGCAAAATTGTAGAACGCATTACTATTCTCCGCGAAATTTGGAATAACCGTGCACTAATTTTTTTTTAACGCACTAGTTAAAATAATCTTTTTTTTTATAATAAAGAATACAAAGCACTCCGTTAGCATCCGCTCTTGCACTACCTGTAAAAAAGTATAATAATAATCAATTAATAGTGTAATTCGGCTAAAATTTAATAACCATCATTGCAGAAGTTTCTGCCTTAGAAGAATAATAATTTTTAAATAAGGAATCCTCAGGGAATGAGGATTCACCATGTGCAAAAATATGGTATGAAACAATAAAATAACTGCGGTTTTACTGCAATTATTATAGTTCTAATGGGCAATTTTTATTTTCTTTTACTCCTAGTAAATGGTAGTATTGCGATAGTGTTAAATTGCGTTTTTACCAGAAATACATTTAGAAACATGTACTCTAATCCAAAATCACCTGCTTTTATAGGTTTTCAAATATCTATGAAACAGATTGTATCATGTAGCCTTGGCTTACCTTCTAGCTGCGAGTCGTCCAAGAAACTATATTTTCAAAGCCAGCCGCTAAATATCTTGGGATGACGTTTCAAACTAAGATGAGCTTCGCCAAACATATTAGACGAGCAGCTTACGAGGCTGAATTGATGCTAGAAACCAACATGCTAGAAACACTGAATGTTTGAGTATAAAGAAAACAATAATGTGAAAGGCAGGGTGGTAGCGGGAACACAGACGCAACCTTTACAGCTTTATAACACTTCGACGAAAAAAGAATTTTACATCAAAATCCAAAACTATCGTCGAGACGCCTTTGATTCTCCGCTGGATGCCTAATATTTGTTTAGCCTTAGCAGGTAACCAAACGTGAAGTAATTCTGGCATCGTGGATATTAATGAATTTCTATAGTAATTACATCCTAAACTTAGAATATAGTATCAAATTGATTACCATAACTAGTAAGTAAGAAGCATGCGCTCTATTCCGAAAAGACATGCGTTCATAGGTTTCCCCACCCCGGGAATCACGTGCCCCAGCCCGCACGTGATCGTCGTCGCCAGCCATTCTAATGCGACGTCCGCTAAACCCAACATATTACGGATAAGTGTAACTGCAGCATCATTAATGCTATGAAAACAGTTTGTATCATGTAGCCATGGCTTATCTTCCAGTTGCCAGCCGGCAATGTCAGCCGTTAAATATCTAGGAATGACGTTTCAAACTAACATGAGCTCCGCCGACCATAATTGGCGACCAGCTGACGAAGCTGAAATAATGCTAGAAACCAACATGCTAGAAACACTGAGTATTAGGGTATAATAAAAATGATTAAGTGAAAAGCAAGGAGGTTCCGAGAACACGCCGCTAATTTTAAAGCTTTATAATACCTCGGCGGAAATAGAATTTAACATCAAGATCCAAAAATTACGACGAGACGCCTGTGATTATCCGCTGGCTGCCTCGTTTTTTTATTAGCCTGATCAGGTGAACAAGCCTGAATTAGTTGCGGCTAAGTGTATTTTAATAGATTCCTAAAAACTATCATTCCACTACTGAAACCTTCATTTCGTCGTCTATGACGTCCTTCCACTTTTTCAAATTTGAATTATTGCTAACACATGTTGTAATTAGCAATTTTTCTGCGCGGGAATCTGACCACTGTACAATTTCTTCAATTAAATCATTATCGAATAATAATATAAAAGCTCCGAAAAATTGTACACAATTCCGAAGATCTACCGTTGATCGTTCTTGCCATGTAAAATCGTGTAGTACAGCATCCACATCTGCGCCTCGCCAAAGTCAGTGTCTTAGTAATGCATTGCGACTGTTATTTTAACGGTCCTAAAACTACCATGAAATGAGCAATCATCGGCTTTACTAGTAATAATTGAATTTAGCAAGCTTCTCGTGTCTTCATAGTCCATCAAGCAATAGCCACCTATATAATTTGGTGTATTTATGTTACATCTTTACTCGAATATATTATACGTCTTTTTCTCAATGGGAATTTCTGCGAGTTTTTGGCATTTGATACCCAAAAAGAAAAAAAATAATTCTTATGACACGTGAAATGAAATACTAATTACTCTTGAAATCCATAACTTTTTTACTTTCAACACTTGCCGAAACTGACATTCCGAAGCTGACCAACAATACTGCACCTCACTAACTAGAATAGGCTAAAACAAATATTAATTTATGTTAATTAAATCCAATCGAGAAACACTGGTACAAACCAAAACATGAAATAGGCAATATAGTTAACAAAAGCATTACAAGATTAACTTAATAACCAAAAGTGAATTCAACTATACTTACGTAAAAAATAAAATAAATGAGCAGGCTACATACATGATGGAATACACTTTTACATTAAAACACACTCTTTAAAAGACTAAAATATTATTCACTTTTTTGATATTTTCCAATTTTCTGGCACTTTCGACGATTTTCTTCAAACTTGGTATATCAACTACACATTCCAAGATCTACCACTTTTATTTCAAAAATTTCTCTTGAAAAATTCATTGAAGGGCACCTTTGGGCGGAAGGTGGTGTTAGCATTTCCGCTAAAGTGCTTTTCACTTTACTATCATCTCAATAATATTAATTAGAATGAAATATGCTGTTGAAATTCTGAGTTTCTAAAAGAATCGGATGACAAGAAGTGCGCTTTTACTGAAGAAATGTAGCAAACCGCAAGTGCGCTTTTACTGAACATTTTATTTCGTTTTCAACAAACGCCAAGGAATTTTATCAAACATGCTACACAAACTATAAAAGTGGTCAATTAGGTAGAATTCTGAAAACTGGAGTAAGAGAAAGTTGTGTGCGTGTTTCACACCAGACTCTTTTTTTCTTTTGAAGGGGAAATTCACATATATCTACACAAATGCAACCTACAATAATAAACATGTTAAGAATTCACTTACCGACTCTGCTCTACCTGGACTGGAAGTTCCGAAGAAGGATATTAATAGTGGCCAGATAAATGTTTAATTAAATAATTATAATTCCGATTATTAAATTCATAACAGTATCATGCAACATATCATCGTTGTCATAATTTATGTAAAACCTTATTTACGTATTTGACGATTTTATTGGGGAAACTATTTGGAATGGAAAAGTAAATTCTGAAAAGTGTAAGAATTTTCCAGTGTGAAGATTTTTGCTAAACATAATATCACGAGGAATTAGTAATACATCACATTTTCATTACTATCAAATATTCAATCTCTAACAAGCACTAAGTAATATAGAATTCATGTAGCAAACATTCATGCGACTTGACATAATTTGAATGAATTATAATTATTTTGAATTTATTTAAACCGAGTTCATTTCATTCTAAGATTTTTCTACCAATACTATTACGGAGAATCCAGAGATAACATAAACATGGACCACAATAATTCCCCAGCCTACCTTTAATGCTGTAGGTTGGAATATGTAACAATCTCTTGCAGTTACATATCCTTCGATGTCCTTGCTTCTTTCACTTCATTACACTGGACACAAGACACAGTTTAAAATATTATAATCGCAAAATTGTAGAACGCATTACTATTCTCCGCGAAATTTGGAATAACCGTGCACTAATTTTTTTTTAACGCACTAGTTAAAATAATCTTTTTTTTTTATAATAAAGAATACAAAGCACTCCGGTTAGCATCCGCTCTCGCACTACCTGTAAAAAAGTATAATAATAATCAATTAATAGTGTAATTCGGCTAAAATTTAATAACCATCATTGCAGAAGTTTCTGCCTTAGAAGAATAATAATTTTTAAATAAAGGAATCCTCAGGAATGAGGATTCACCATGTGCAAAAATATGGTATGAAACAATAAAATAACTGCGGTTTTACTGCAATTATTATAGTTCTAATGGGCAATTTTTATTTTCTTTTACTCCTAGTAAATGGTAGTATTGCGATAGTGTTAAATTGCGTTTTTACCAGAAATACATTTAGAAACATGTACTCTAATCCAAAATCACCTGCTTTTATAGGTTTTCAAATATCTATGAAAACAGATTGTATCATGTAGCCTTGGCTTACCTTCTAGCTGCGAGTCGTCCAAGAAACTATATTTTCAAAGCCAGGCGCTAAATATCTTGGGATGACGTTTCAAACTAAGATGAGCTTCGCCAAACATATTAGACGAGCAGCTTACGAGGCTGAATTGATGCTAGAAACCAACATGCTAGAAACACTGAATGTTTGAGTATAAAGAAAACAATAATGTGAAAGGCAGGGTGGTAGCGGGAACACAGACGCAACTTTTACAGCTTTATAACACTTCGACGAAAAAAGAATTTTACATCAAAATCCAAAACTATCGTCGAGACGCCTGTGATTCTCCGCTGGATGCCTAATATTTGTTTAACCTTAGCAGGTAACCAAACATGAAGTAATTCTGGCATCGTGGATATTAATGAATTTCTATAGTAATTACATCCTAAACTTAGAATATAGTATGAATTTGATTACCATAACTAGTAAGTAAGAAGCATGCGCTCTATTCCGAAAAGACATGCGTTCATAGGTTTCCCCACCCCGGGAATCACGTGCCCCAGCCCGCACGTGATCGTCGTCGCCAGCCATTCTAATGCGACGTCCGCTAAACACAACATATTACGGATAAGTGTAACTGCAGGATCATTAATGCTATGAAAACAGTTTGTATCATGTAGCCATGGCTTATCTTCCAGTTGCCAGCCGACGCTGAAACTGCATTTACAATGTTAGCGGCTAAATATCTAGGAATCACGTTTCAAACTAACATGAGTTCCGCCGACCATATTTGGCGACCAGCTGACGAAGCTGAAATAATGCTAGCAACCAACATGCTAGAAACACTGAATATTAGGGTATAATAAAAATGATTAAGTGAAAAGCAAGGAGGTTCCGAAAACACGCCGCAAATTTTAGAGCTATATAATACCTCGGCGGAAATAGAATTTTACATAAAGATCCAAAATTTGCGACGAGACGCCTTTGATTATCCGCTGGCTGCATCGTTTTTTTTTTTAGCCTGAACAGTTGAACAAGCCTGAATTAGTTGCGGCTAAATGTATTTTAATAGATTCCCAAAAACTATCATTCCACTACTGAAAACTTCATTTCGTCGACTATGACGTCCTTCCACTTTTTCAAATTTGAATTATTGCAAACACATGTTGTAATTAGCAACATCTCTGCGCAGGAATCTTACCACTGTACAATTTCTTCAATTAAATCAACATCGAATAATAATGTAAAAGCTCCGAAAAATTGTACACAATTCCGACAGATCTACCGTTGATCGTTCTTGCCATGTAAAATCGTGTAGTACAACATCCACATCTGCGCCTCGCCAAAGTCAGTGACTTAGTAATGCATTGCAACTGTTATATTAACGGTCCTAAAACTATCATGAAATGAGCAATCACCGGCTTCACTAGTAATATTTGAATTTGGCAAGCTTCTCGTGTCTTCAAATTCCATCAAGCAATAGCCACCTATATAATTTGGTGTATTTACGTTACATCATTACTCGAATATATTATACGTCTTTTTCTCAAGGGAATTTCTGCGATTTTTTGGCATTCGATACCCAAAAAGAAGAAAAATAATTCGTAGGACACGTGAAATGAAATACTAATTACTCTTGAAATCCATAAGTTTTTTACTTTCAACACTTGCCAAAACTGAACGGAATAAGTGTAACGGTAGCATCATTAATGCTATGAAAACATTTTGTATCATGTAGCCATGGCTTATCTTCCAGTTGCCAGCCGGCGTTGAAACTACATTTACAATGTTAGCCGCTAAATATCTAGTAATGACTTTTGAAACTAACATGAGTTCCGCCGACCATATTTGGCGACCAGCTGACGAAGCTGAAATAATATTAGAAACCAATATGCTAGAAACACTGAATATTAGGGTATAATAAAAAGGATTAAATGAAAAGCAAGGAGGTTTCGAAAACACGCCGCTTATTTTAGAGCTTTATAATACCTCGGCGGAAATAGAATTTAACATCAAGATCCAAAAATTACGACGAGACTCCTTTGATTATCCGCTGGCTGCCTCGTTTTTTTTTTTAGCCTGAACAGTTGAACAAGCCTGAATTAGTTGCGGCTAAGTGTATTTTAATAGATTCCTAAAAACTATCATTCCACTACTGAAACCTTCATTTCGTCGTCTATGACGTCCTTCCACTTTTTCAAATTTGAATTATTGCTAACACATGTTGTAATTAGCAATTTTTCTGCGCGGGAATCTGACCACTGTACAATTTCTTCAATTAAATCATTATCGAATAATAATATAAAAGCTCCGAAAAATTGTACACAATTCCGAAGATCTACCGTTGATCGTTCTTGCCATGTAAAATCGTGTAGTACAGCATCCACATCTGCGCCTCGCCAAAGCCAGTGACTTAGAAATGCATTGCGACTGTTATATTAACGGTCCTAAAACTATCATGAAATGAGCAATCACCGGCTTCACTAGTAATATTTGAATTTGCCAACTTCTCGTGTCTTCAAATTCCATCAAGCAATAGCCACCTATATAATTTGGTGTATTTACGTTACATCATTACTCGAATATATTATACGTCTTTTTCTCAACGGGAATTTCTGCGAGTTTTTGGCATTTGATACCCAAAAAGAAAAAAAATAATTCTTGTGACACGTGAAATGAAATACTAATTACTCTTGAAATCCATAACTTTTTTACTTTCAACACTTGCCGAAACTGAACGGAATAAGTGTAACGGCAGCACCATTAATGCTATGAAGACAGTTTGTATCTTGTAGCCATGGCTTATCTTCCAGTTGCCAGCCGGCGATGAAACTGCATTTACAATGTTAGCCGCTAAATATCTAGGAGTGGCGTTTCAAACTAACATGAGTTCCGCCGACCATATTTGGCGACCAGCTGACGAAGCTGAAATAATGCTAGCAACCAACATGCTAGAAACACTGAATATTAGGGTATAATAAAAATGATTAAGTGAAAAGCAAGGAGGTTCCGAAAACACGCCGCAAATTTTAGAGCTTTATAATACCTCAGCGGAAATAGAATTTAACATAAAGATCCAAAAATTGCGACCAGACGCCTTTGATTATCCGCTCGCTGCCTCGTTTTTTTTTTTAGCCTGAACAGGTGAACAAGCCTGAATTAGTTGCGGCTAAGTGTATTTTAATAGATTTCTAAAAACTATCATTCCACTACTGAAAACTTCAATTCGTCGACTATGACGTCCTTCCACTTTTTCAAATTTGAATTATTGCAAACACATGTTGTAATTAGCAACATTTCTGCGCGGGAAACTGACCACTGTACAATTTCTTCAATTAAATCATTATCGAATAATAATGTAAAAGCTCCGAAAAATTGTACACAATTCCGACAGATCTACCGTTGATCGATCTTGCCATGCAAAATCGTGTAGTACACCATCCACATCTGCACCTCGCCAAAGTCAGTGACTTAGTAATGCATTGCGACTGTTACATTAACGGTCCTAAAACTATCATGAAATGAGCAATCACCGGCTTCACTAGTAATATTTGAATTTGGCAAGCTTCTCGTGTCTTCAAATTCCATCAAGCAATAGCCACCTATATAATTTGGTGTATTTACGTTACATCATTACTCGAATATATTATACGTCTTTTTCTCAACGGGAATTTCTGCGAGTTTTTGGCATTTGACCCAAAAAGAAGAAAAATAATTCTTGTGACACGTGAAATGAAATACTAGATATTCTTAAAATCCATAACTTATTTACTTTCAACACACGCCGAAACTGAACGGAATGAGTGTAGCTGCAGCATCGTCAATGCTATGAAAAGAGTATCTTGTAGCCATGGCTTATCTTCCAGTTGCCAGCCGGCGATGAAACTGCATTTACAATGTTAGCCGCTAAATATCTAGGAATCACGTTTCGAACTAACATGAGTTCCGCCGACCATATTTGGCGACCAGCTGACGAGGCTGAAATAATGCTAGAAACCAACATGCTAGAAACACTGAATATTAGGGTATATAAAAAATGATTAAGTGAAAAGCAAGGAGGTTCCGAAAACACACCGCTAATTTTAGAGCTTTATAATACCTCGGCGGAAATAGAATTTAACATCAAGATCCAAAAATTACGACGAGACGCCTGTGATTATCCGCTGGCTGCCTCGTTTTTTTTTTTAGACTGAACAGGTGAACAAGCCTGAATTAGTTGCGGCTAAGTGTATTTTAATAGATTCCTAAAAACTATCATTCCATTACTGAAAACTTCATTTCGTCGACTATGACGTCCTTCCACTTTTTCAAATTTGAATTATTGCAAACACATGTTGTAATTAGCAACATTTCTGCGCGGGAATCTGACCACTGTACCATTTCTTCAATTAAATCATTATCGAATAATAATGTAAAAGCTCCGAAAAATTGTACACAAATCCGACAGATCTACCGTTGTTCGTTCTTGCCATGTAAAATCGTGTAGTACAGCATCCACATCTGCGCCTCGCCAAAGTCAGTGTCTTAGTAATGCATTGCGACTGTTATTTTAACGGTCCTAAAACTACCATGAAATGAGCAATCATCGGCTTTACTAGTAATAATTGAATTTAGCAAGCTTCTCGTGTCTTCATAGTCCATCAAGCAATAGCCACCTATATAATTTCGTGTATTTACGTTACAAGTTGTTTCATTTTTACTCGAATATATTATACGTCTTTTTCTCAACGGGAATTTCTGCGAATTTTTGACATTTGATACCCACAAAGAAAAAAAATAATACTTATGACACGTGAAATGAAATACTAATTACTCTTGAAATCCATAACTTTTTTACTTTCAACACTGCCGAAACTGCACGGAATAAGTGTCAACGGCCCCACATTTAAATGCTTGAAAACAGTTTGTATCATGTAAGCCATGCTTATCTCCAGTTGCCACGCCGCGATGAAACTGCAATTACCATGTTTAGCCGCCCAACTTCTAGGAATCCACGTTTTCAAACTAACATGAGTTCCGCCGACCATATTTGGCGACCAGCTGACGAAGCTGAAATAATGCTAGCAACCAACATGCTAGAAACACTGAATATTAGGGTATAATAAAAATGATTAAGTGAAAAGCAAGGAGGTTCCGAAAACACGCCGCAATTTTTAAAGCTTTATAATACCTCGGTGGAAATAGAATTTAACATCAAGATCCAAAAATTACGACGAGACGCCTTTGATTATCCGCTGGCTGGCTCGCTTTTTTTTGGGGGGGCTGAACAGGTGAACAAGCCTGAGTTAGTTGCGGCTAAGTGTATTTTAATAGATTCCTAAAAACCATCATTCGACTACTGAAAACTTCATTTCGTCCACTATGACGTCCTTCCACTTTTTCAAATTTGAATTATTGCAAACACATGTTGTAATTAGCAACATTTCTGCGCGGGAAACTGACCACTGTACAATTTCTTCAATTAAATCATTATCGAATAATAATGTAAAAGCTCCGAAAAGTTGTACACAATTGCGACAGATCTACCGTTGATCGTTCTTGCCATGTAAAATCGTGTAGTACACCATCCACATCTGCGCCTCGCCAAAGTCAGTGACTTAGTAATGCATTGCGACTGTTATATTAACGGTCCTAAAACTATCATGAAATGAGGAATCACCGGCTTCACTAGTAATATTTGAATTTGGCAAGCTTCTCGTGTCTTCAAATTCCATCAAGCAATAGCCACCTATATAATTTTGTGTATTTACGTTACATCATTACTCGAATATATTATACGTCTTTTTCTCAACGGGAATTTCTGCGAGTTTTAGGCATTTGATACCCAAAAAGAAAAAAAATAATTCTAGTGACACGTGAAATGAAATACTAATTACTGTTAAAATCCATAAATTTTTTACTTTCAACACTTGCCGAAACTGAACGGAATAAGTGTAACGGCAGCATCATTACTGCTACGAAAACAGTTTGTATCATGTAGCCATGGCTTATCTTCCAGTTCCCAGCCGGCGATGAAACTGCATTTACAATGTTAGCCGCTAAATATCTAGGAATCAAGTTTCAAACTAACATGAGTTCCGCCGAACATATTTGGCGACCAGCTGACAAAGCTGAAATAATGCTAGAAAGTAACATGCTAGAAACACTGAATATTAGGGTATAATAAAAATGATTAAGTGAAAAGCAAGGAGGTTCCGAAAACACGCCGCAAATTTTAGAGCTATATAATACCTCGGCGGAAATAGAATTTTACATAAAGATCCAAAATTTGCGACGAGACGCCTTTGATTATCCGCTGGCTGCATCGTTTTTTTTTTTAGCCTGAACAGTTGAACAAGCCTGAATTAGTTGCGGCTAAGTGTATTTAAATAGATTCCTAAAAACTATCATTCCACTACTGAAAACTTCATTTCGTCGACTATGACGTCCTTCCACTTTTTCAAATTTGAATTATTGCAAACACATGTTGTAATTAGCAACATTTCTGCGCGGGAAACTGACCACTGTACAATTTCTTCAATTAAATCATTATCGAATAATAATGTAAAAGCTCCGAAAAATTGTACACAATTCCGACAGATCTACCGTTGATCGATCTTGCCATGCAAAATCGTGTAGTACACCATCCACATCTGCACCTCGCCAAAGTCAGTGACTTAGTAATGCATTGCGACTGTTACATTAACGGTCCTAAAACTATCATGAAATGAGCAATCACCGGCTTCACTAGTAATATTTGAATTTGGCAAGCTTCTCGTGTCTTCAAATTCCATCAAGCAATAGCCACCTATATAATTTGGTGTATTTACGTTACATCATTACACGAATATATTATACGTCTTTTTCTCAAAGGAATTTCTGCGATTTTTTGGCATTCGATACCCAAAAAGAAGAAAAATAATTCGTAGGACACGTGAAATGAAATACTAATTACTCTTGAAATCCAAAAGTTTTTTACTTTCAGCACTTGCCGAAACTGAACGGAATGAGGGTAGCTGCAGCATCATCAATGCTATGAAAACAGATTGTATCTTGTAGCCATGGCTTATCTTCCAGTTGCCAGCCGGCGATGAAACTGCATTTACAATGTTAGCCGCTAAATATCTAGGAATCACGTTTCAAAGTAACATGAGTTCCGCCGACCATATTTGGCGACCAGCTGACGAAGCTGAAATAATGCTAGCATCCAACATGCTAGAAACACTGAATATTAGGGTATAATAAAAATGATTAAGTGAAACGCAAGGAGGTTCCAAAAACACGCCGCAATATTTAGAGCTTTATAATACCTCGGCGGAAATAGAATTTAACATAAAGATCCAAAAATTGCGACGAGACGCCTTTGATGATCCGCTGGCTGCCTCGTTTTTTTTTTAGCCTGAACAGTTGAACAAGCCTGAATTAGTTGCGGCTAAGTTTATTTTAATAGATTCCTAAAAACTATCATTCCACTACTGCAAACTTCAATTCGTCGACTATGACGTCCATCCACTTTTTCAAATTTGAATTATTGCAATCGCATGTAATTAGCAACATTTCTGCGCGGGAATGTGACCACTGTACAATTTCTTCAATTAAATCATTATCGAATAATAATGTAAAAGCTCCGAAAAATTGTACACAATTCCGACAGATCTACCGTTGATCGTTCTTGCCATGTAAAATCGTGTAGTACAGCATCCACATCTGCGCCTCACCAAAGTCAGTGACTTAATAATGCATTGCGACTGTTATATTAACGGTCCTAAAACTATCATGAAATGAGCAATCACCAGCTTCACTAGTAATATTTGAATTTGGCAAGCTTCTCGTGTCTCCAAATTCCATCAAGCAATAGCCACCTATATAATTTGGTTATTTACGTTACACCATTACTCGAATATATTATACGTCTTTTTCTCAAGGGAATTTCTGCGATTTTTTGGCATTTGATACCCAAAAAGAAAAAAAATAATTCTTAGGACACGTGAAATGAAATACTAATTATTCTTGAAATCCATAACTTTTTTACTTTCAACACATGCCGAAACTGAACGGAATGAGTGTAGCTGCAGCATCGTCAATGCTATGAAAACAGTATCTTGTAGCCATGGCTTATCTTCCAGTTGCCAGCCGGCGATGAAACTGCATTTACAATGTTAGCCGCTAAATATCTAGGAATCAAGTTTCAAACTAACATGAGTTCCGCCGAACATATTTGGCGACCAGCTGACAAAGCTGAAATAATGCTAGAAAGTAACATGCTAGAAACACTGAATATTAGGGTATAATAAAAATGATTAAGTGAAAAGCAAGGAGGTTCCGAAAACACGCCGCAATTTTTAAAGCTTTATAATACCTCGGTGGAAATAGAATTTAACATCAAGATCCAAAAATTACGACGAGACGCCTTTGATTATCCGCTGGCTGGCTCGCTTTTTTTTGGGGGGGCTGAACAGGTGAACAAGCCTGAGTTAGTTGCGGCTAAGTGTATTTTAATAGATTCCTAAAAACCATCATTCGACTACTGAAAACTTCATTTCGTCCACTATGACGTCCTTCCACTTTTTCAAATTTGAATTATTGCAAACACATGTTGTAATTAGCAACATTTCTGCGCGGGAATCTGACCACTGTACAATTTCTTCAATTAAATCATTATCGAATAATAATGTAAAAGCTCCGAAAAATTATACACAATTCCGACAGATCTACCGTTGATCGTTCTTGCCATGTAAAATCGTGTAGTACATCATCCACATCTGCGCCTCGCCAATGTCAGTGACTTAGTAATGCATTGCGACGGTTATAATAACGGTCCTAAAACTATCATGAAATGAGCAATCACCGGCTTCACTAGTAATACTTGAATTTGGCAAGCTTCTCGTGGCTTCAAATTCCATCAAGCAATAGCCACCTATATAATTTCGTGTATTTAAGTTACATCATTACTCGAATATATTATACGTCTTTTTCTCAACGGGAATTTCTGCGAGTTTTTGGCATTTGATACCCAAAAAGAAAAAAAATAATTCTTGTGACACGTGAAATGAAATACTAATTATTCTTGAAATCCATAACTTTTTTACTTTCAACACTTGCCGAAACTGAACGGAATAAGTGTAACGGCAGCATCATTAATGCTATGAATACAGTTTGTATCATGTAGCCATGGCTTATCTTCCAGTTGCCAGCCGGCGATGTCAGCCGTTAAATATGTAGGAATGACGTTTCAATTTAACATGAGCTCCGCCGAACATATGTGGCGACCAGCTGACGAAGCTGAAATAATGCTAGAAACCAACATGCTAGAAACACTGAGTATTAGGGTATAATAAAAATGATCAAGTGAAAAGCAAGGAGGTTCCGAGAACACGCCGCTAATTTTAAAGCTTTATAATACCTCGGCGGAAAGAGAATTTAACATCAAGATCCAAAAATTACGACGAGACGCCTTTGATTATCCGCTGGCCTACTCGCTTTTTTTTTTGGGCTGAACAGGTGAACAAGCCTGAATTAGTTGCGGCTAAGTGTATATTAATAGATTCCTAAAAACTATCATTCGACTACTGAAAACTTCATTTCGTCCACTATGACGTCCTTCCACTTTTTCAAATTTGAATTATTGCAAACACATGTTGTAATTAGCAACATTTCTGCGCGGGAATCTGACCACTGTACAATTTCTTCAATTAAATCATTATCGAATAATAATGTAAAAGCTCCGAAAAATTGTACACAATTCCGACAGATCTACCCTTGATCGTTCTTGCCATGTAAAATCGTGTAGTACAGCATCCACATCTGCTCCTCACCAAAGTCAGTGACTTAGTAATGCATTGCGACTGTTATATTAAAGGTCCTAAAATTATCATGAAATGAGCAATCACCGGCTTCACTAGTAATATTTGAATTTGTCAAGCTTCTCGTGTCTTCAAATTCCAACAAGCAATAGCCACCTAAATAATTTGGTGTATTTACCTTACATCATTACTCGACTATATTATACGTCTTTATCTCAAGGGAATTTCTGCGATTTTTTGGCATTTGATACCCAAAAAGAAAAAAAATAATTCTTAGGACACGTGAAATGAAATACTAATTATTCTTGAAATCCATAACTTTTTTACTTTCAACACATGCCGAAACTGAACGGAATGAGTGTAGCTGCAGCATCGTCAATGCTATGAAAACAGTATCTTGTAGCCATGGCTTATCTTCCAGTTGCCAGCCGGCGATGAAACTGCATTTACAATGTTAGCCGCTAAATATCTAGGAATCACGTTTCAACGTAACATGAGTTCCGCCGACCATATTTGGCGACCAGCTGACGAAGCTGAAATAATGCTAGCAACCAACATGCTAGAAACACTGAATATTAGGGTATAATAAAAATGATTAAGTGAAAAGCAAGGAGGTTCCGAAAACACGCCGCTAATTTTAAAGCTTTATAATACCTCGGCGGAAATAGAATTTAACATCAAGATCCAAAAATTACGACGAGACGCCTGTGATTATCCGCTGGCTGCCTCGTTTTTTTATTAGCCTGATCAGGTGAACAAGCCTGAATTAGTTGCGGCTAAGTGTATTTTAATAGATTCCTAAAAACTATCATTCCACTACTGAAAACTTCATTTCGTCGACTATGACGTCCTTCCACTTTTTCAAATTTGAATTATTGGAAACATACGTCGTAATTAGCAACATTTCAGCGCGGGAATTTGACCACTGTACAGTTTTTTCAATTAAATCATTATCGAATAATAATGTAAAAGCTTCGAAAAATTGTAGAGTATTCCGCCAGATCTACCGTTGATCGTTCTTGCATGTAAATCGTGTAGTACAGCATCACACGCGCCTCCCAAGTACAGTGTACAACTTAGTAATGCATTGCGACTGTTATATTAACGGTCCTAAAACTATCATGACTTGAGCAATCACCGGCTTCACTAGTAATATTTGAATTTGGCAAGCTTCTCGTGTCTTCAAATTCCATCAAGCAATAGCCACCTATATAATTTGGTGTATTTACGTTACACCATTACTCGAATATATAATACGTCTTTTTATCAACGGGAATTTCTGCGAGTTTTTGGCATTTGATACCCAAATAGAAAAAAATAATTCTTGTGACACGTGAAATAAAATACTAATTATTCTTGAAATCCATAACTTTTTTACTTTCAACACTTGCCGAAACTGAACGGAATAAGTGTAACGGCAGCATCATTAATGCTATGAATACAGTTTGTATCATGTAGCCATGGCTTATCTTCCAGTTGCCAGCCGGCGATGAAACTGC
>JAAEAF010007124.1:0-16994 GCA_011037195.1 Triatoma infestans
CGGCAAATTTATGGCCTTCTTCAGGGTAAAAAGTATGACCGAACCTCAACATCCAATTTACAGCATTGAATGCAGTGGTCGTAACGAACACCAAAAAAAAAAAAAAAATTTAAATTACCGAACAATACTTAATCTTTGGGTATATGCCATTTTACAAAAACTGACCAAGGCAATCCAATCTCTTCCATTCAAAATATCCACCACATCGCCACCAAAAAGGACCCAAACCACCTCAGGCGAATGTTGTCCAATACTGGGCACACCGCAAGGAAGTGGAACAGGTCCTTCCGATCACACATGATGCAGAGGATATCAGTGCTTTTAAAAGATGTATAATTAAGACTAAGAAAATCCACTCTAGTCTTAAAAATCCATCTAACAGATGACGAGTTCTGTTCATCAGTTAAGTAATTTTAACATCCAAATCATTATTAAGCAAACTGTACCTTGGAGAGATTGTAGAGTTCCTTATTTTTAGCTGCATTTGATCATAAAATTGGTTCCACACAGATTCTTTTCAATCTAACAAAAGATAATTTTCAGAGTTCAATACTATTACAGTTTTCTATCTTTAGATCTGTATTTATTCCATGGTTCTGTAAACAATTATTAATTTCTCTCAACCAGAACATTCGCTTAGATATCACTTGTAAGGCTAATATTTTGGGGAAACTAATATTTTGGTAGGTCTAATATTTTCAAAATATAATCTAAAATTACTTGTAACGTGAACATATAAATTGACGGTAACTATATTTCAAAGTGAGGGCTTAAAAGGCAACCCTGTTTTACACCCGAATCCGCATTAAATTCCTGAGACATCACCCTTACACCATACCGACGCCACAGTATCCGTAAATAAATTTTTAATAATAGTTAATATTTTTGTAGACAAACCTAACATACTTAATTTATAGAACAAACTGAGCCTATCAATACAGTCAAAGGCAGATGCAAAAATCTACAAAAAAAGCGTATACTTTCTGCTTTTTAACACTTAACCTCACTTTAATTACATTAGTTAGAGTAAAAATATTATCAATGGCTGAATAAAGTAAAGTAAAAAAAAAGTAAAATAATGCCTATTTTTTCAGGCGGGCTTAACGTCCAACTACCAAATTAGGTGTCGTGGACGGGGGCGGAAGCACCTACTTTACTATTTACATTTTTTAAACAAATATAAAATTTAGCAGTTATACGCTGGACTCGAACTGGGGTCCTCCCACCTACAAGTCCACGCTCATAACCACTACACCAACACCCGCCCCTCAATGGCTGAATAATTAGATCTAAAGCCGGCTTGGAATTCATGTAAAATATTATTACATTCAAACCACTCTGTTAATCTGCCTAATATTAAACCAGAAAATAGTTTACTAATTGCATTTATAAATAAATGCCCCTATAACTCGCGACCAAGTTTTTATTACCACTTTTATAAAGTGGAAAAAACAATGGATTCCTTAAATGACGCTGGAATCTTTCCTGTCTTGAATAATCTGTTTTGTGTTCTGTGTCTTGAACAGTCTCAATTATCTATTTAAGAAATCCGGTGCGCATATTTATAAAACTCATAACAAATCCGGTCAATGCCAGGAGCCTTGTTCTCTTTACACTTATCTAATACTAAATTTAATTCTTCTAAATAAAATGGTTTGTCCAAAAAGTCATTAAAACAAAAAAGTTCTGCAAAGGACATTCTAGCCGTTAATTGAACGCTACTGTATAAATTTTCAAAATGGTTGCACCAATCTTCCAGTGAAATGTTACCAACCGTCCATGCGTTTTGTTTTTTG
Organism: Triatoma infestans; assembly: GCA_011037195.1. NCBI lineage: Eukaryota > Metazoa > Arthropoda > Insecta > Hemiptera > Reduviidae > Triatoma > Triatoma infestans. The sequence continues at coordinate 1,797 of JAAEAF010007124.1, forward strand.
AAGATTCTGACTAATTTCCAAAACTTCTTACTATTTTTAGTGCAACTTAAATTTCTGGCAGAATCCAGTTAATATTGACTCTTTTTATTCTTACTCAAAAGTTTATATGTTTTATAAAATTATGAATATAACAACTTATCAGTAATTTTATCAGTTTTTCTAAATAAATTAAGTTGTTTACAGCAATTAATTCTGGCAAAGCTACATTCCTTATCAAACCATGGATATTTCCAACTATTTAGTCTTTTATTAATATGTTCATTATATACTAAGGTTATTCAGATAACTAAGGTTATATCAGAACCTTCAACCTGTGTACTCTAAGAGCTCCTTGTTGTTTTTTTATTTTTTAATAAGTATTGCTACAGTCAACTTTGTTATAAACATTCAAGAAACTTTTCAATATTCACAATGCCTATTTTCAATATTGATTTGTGCAAAAATGGCAAAGAAGTGCTCGGAAATGACAATATCATAGCACGTTCCGCGTGCTGCAGCCGTTTTCACGATATGCCTAGTTGCACTGGATTAACTAAAGGCAAAATTTCATCTCTCACCAAAGAGAAACAATTACGGAACGTATGTGATTCATGTAATAATTCAAATGATAAAACACAACCTGATCATTATAACCTCGTTCTCTCACTTAGAGAAGGGACAGTGTCCATGAAATCTACAATACGTAATTTTCAGAAAGAAATATCACACGTAAAGCTTCAAAAATTTGATTTGGAAGTACGTGAAAGGCAAAAAAGAGCTAGCAATGGTATTATTCGTAATATCCCTGAACAAAACGTTATGCCTAATGTTTCAAATGAAGAAAACTTGAACAAAGACAATGTGAAAGGACTGGATTACATAAATAGTGCATGTAAAATAGCTGAAGTCCAAATCACTCATAATAATGCCAGTAGTGTCAGATTACATGGGCTTGGAAAACCTTGTGAAGGTAAGATAAGGCCTGTAAAATTAATTCTAAATTCATACATAGATGCTGTCGAAATTCTCAAAAACATATTTAATCTGCTGAATATTAAAATTAAAAATCATAGAACACCGTGAGAATCTAAAACATAAAAATGAAATACGCTAAATGTGAGGAACAAAAAAAAGCTGGAGAACTTAATTTAATAGTTACTACAGGTAGTTAAAAAAAAACTAATTTAGCTTCGCAGATTCAGTGTCTACTAAGAGGTCTGCGAACTAAATTACTTTATTTCAAATCATTTTTATTACAATCTGATTATGACATCATAATTTAACTGAAACCTGGTTATCGCCTGATATTACCAATGCTGAATTAACTGAACGCTCTACAATATACAACATTTATCTTTATTATAGAAACTCAAGAACGATTTCAAAAAAGATGGCGGCGGTGTTCTTGTAGTGCTGTTAACAACACACTTAGTAGTCATGAAATATCAAGTACTGCTGCTGTAGAACATCTTTTCGTCACCATCATCCTCGGCTCAACCAATTATCTACTTCCCACTGTTTATATTGCACCAGCTTCGCTATTAAAAGTTTATCAAGATTATTGCAATGCATTAGAGCAAGCTGCTTCAACAATTTTGACTCTTTACTGGTTACAGGTGATTTTAATTTACTTCAAGTCAAAAGGAATACTTCATCCAATGTTCAGTGCAATTTTGGCCCTCAGGCGCAACTAGTCTCTGATACAATGTGCTTTCTGCATTTAGAACAAAAGAACTACCTTAGGAATTGCTGTGTATAATTTAGACTTAGTTTTTACCAATACTGAGATTAAGTGCAATCCTCTATCTGATACACTAGTGGATATAGATCCATTTCATCCTACCTCTTCATTTATCCTCACTATTAATGCTGATGTTGAACGTTTAAAAATGCCTGTTTGTAAATATGAATTCAAAAACTATGACTTTCATGGTATTAATGATTTCCTAACAAGCATAGAGTGGCCATTACTAATTTGTGACCATGGTGTTGATGAATCTTTTAATACTTTTCACTCAGTACTATCTGATGCCATACATAAATTTGTATCTGTGATACGTCGTTATCCTTCTTCCTATCCAATATGGTTCAACTCAGAAATAAAACAGCTCATCTCACTAAAGAAACTGTATCATAAACTATACTTGAATTCATGTTTGACAGAATATTACAATAAATTCTCAATGCTTCGTAGGAAATGTAAAAAATTAATCGAAGAATGATATAGAGATTATGTGTCCAACTCCGAAATTCTCATTAATAATAATCCTGAAAAGTTCTGGCGCTTCATAAATAATAAGAACAACAACAGACATGATTACCAATAGTAATGTACTACGACAATTTAACTGCAACTGACCCTGTTGGTATTGCAAAATTGTTCTCTTCTTATTTACGTACAGTTTATACTCGCAATTCTACTAGTACTTAAATTCATTTATTCCTGACACAATGCTCAATCTTTCTACATTTCAGGTTACACTTGAAGATACTGGAGCTTTCCTCCCTTAATACTCATAAAGGACCTGGCCGTGATGGAATACCCCCTAATTTCTTGAAACAATGTACAGCTCTAGTTCTTCCATTATTTATTTTAATAAACAAATCTTTCCTCTTTGGCAAATTTCCTGATATGCTAAAAATAGGTTACATAGTTCCGGTTTTCAAGAACGGTAATCCCTCTGATATTACAAATTACAGACCAATCACTATAGACCATAAAATACAGACCATAGACATGATAAATTACAGACCATATTATCATGTCAGGCAAAAGTAATTGAAAGTCTTCTGGTCGACAAGCTCTCCTTCCTAATATCTACTTACATAGTGCAGGCACAACACGGTTTTGTTTCAAACAAAAGTCTACAGTAACTAATTTATTGACTTATGCAGAACAGATCTTTGACTGCTTTATAAGGATTTACAGGTCGATTCAATATATGTAGATTTTCAAAAGGCATTTGACAAAGTAAGTCATTTTCTGCTGATTGAAAAGCTAAAAGCCTATGGTATACATGGTTCCCTTCTTAACTGATAAAAAGTTATATGACAGAACGATACCATTATGTTAAAGTTAATCAGGTGCTTTCCCCTCCCTTTCTTACTACATCTGATGTTCTACAAGGTTCTAATTTAGGTCCCTTAATTTTTCTAATTTTCATAAATGATATAATACACGCCATTAAACCAGCTAAATTTCGAATGTTTGCGGATGACGTCAAGTTTTTCTTCCTTATCTTCACTCAATGACTGTTTGGTACTTCAATCATCTCTTGATAGTCTCTCCTCTTGGTGTAAATACAATATGATGAACCTAAATACAATTTACCTAAATTTGCCATACAATTTCCTTCCATAGGAAACAAAAACCCATCATATTTAATTACACAATAAATAATCAGTCCATAGAACAGGCACCAATTGTTAAAGACCTTGGTATGATTCTGGATTCCTCTTTGACCTTCAATATTCATATTCAATATATCAATAGTAAAGCCATCAAAATGTTGGGCTTTCTGAGCAGAAATACCAAGGATTGCAATAATATCGCCACCTATAAAATATTGTACACATCGCATGTCAGACCCATTGTTGAGTATCTTCTCTGTTTGGACTCCTTCTAAACAATGTCATATTATCACAACAGAATGTATTTAAAAGATTCTGCAAAATTATTTATTCTCGGTTTTTCCCAGATCTGTACCGTACTTATTCTGCAACTTCCGTACTTGAACATCTGTCTCTGCCTCCTCTTGAAGTTACAAGACACCAAATAGACCTAATATTTCTATACATACTACTTCACAATCAAATCAATAGTCCTTACTTGCTTGAACAGTTACAATTCCGAATTTCCACTACACTACCCACACTTGATTATTTTACATATTCAATGGTTCCATATTCCAAAACTTCCTACCCTCAAAACAGACCTGGCCATAGGATGATGCGGCTAACCAACAAGTATTCATATCTTCGATCAACCCTTAAGGCATTATATTATAATAGTTTATCATTATATATAGTTTTTTACTTTTTATTAATAATTATTCAATATTTATTGTGCCAGCCGTGCTACTCTTAGATTTTCTCTTCCTAGGAGCCCCTACAAGCTCACTGTCCCGGTGATGGACAGTGTTGTCTGTAACGGGAGAACACTGCCCGGAGGCCGGCAGTGCACTGAGAAGGCTCCGGGCGCAAATGACCTCAGATGTTGAGACGCCTTAAATTAAAAAAAAATAAAATAATATTTATTGTGTTTTTATTTTTTGTATTTCATAATTTAAGTTTGAAGTTTGAAAAGATTTTATTTACATATATACAGCTACATTTTACATCAAGTGTTTCAGGCCTCTGCTTAAATTCACAAAACACTATACAAATGAAACTAAAATTAAAATAAATCAAATTTTACAAATTAAGGAAAAAAATAAAAAAAAACCTTAACATGAAGTTGATGACTCAAAGCAAAACATGCTTCAAACGTGTGTTTGTATCTTTTACAATTCATTGTCTCTATATTATAGTCAACAATAGTATTAATGTAACTGTGTAGGCTGAGTTTACATGATTTTATAAATTTTTCAGTTAATTTATAAACAGCGGTTGACATAATCGCAACGTCCAACACAGCATGCATATAATCAATCGCAGTCCACCTAGGAAAAGAGCCAATCAGCCTTAGACACTTATTTTGCACTCTTTGCAGTTTATTGTAATTTGTAGCACAGGTGTTAGGCCAGACCGGAGCAGCGTATAGTAACACAGGGCGAATGTATAAATAATATAATAATTTTGTATTATAAATATTCAGTTGCGAGTTCCTGTTGAGTAGAGAAAATAAATTACAGATAAGACCCAATGATCTATCGCTGACTGTACTTATGTGTCTATTGAAGGTTAGTCTAGAGCAGTGATGGCGAACCTGTGACACGCGTGTCAGTGCTGACACGCGAGCTCATTTTTGGTGACACGCATCTTCAAAGATAAAAAATTTCATAAAAAATCTTTTTTTCTGATAATGTAGCGGCTAACCAACAAGTATTGTTAGCAACTCTCTCTGTTTACTACATATTTTGTGTTTAGTTTGTTTCATGGAAATTATAAATACCGATTAACGTTTTTTTTTATTTTATCCCTGAAAAAGACAATGAATTTGTCGAAACGTTGGAAAAGATTAAAAAAAAAGTGTACATTTTATTGACCGCTCCTCGAGATCTCCTTTAGTTGTTTTGCTAACAATTTTTTCATTGAAATATTTTTGTGAGACATTGTTCTCAGCATTAAATAATATTAAGACAAACAAACGGAATCGGTTAACAGATGAAGTCAGTGGCGCTTGCTTGGCCTTGAAATGTACCAAGTATAAACCCGAAATAGAAGATTTAGCAGACAAACTTCAGCACCAAAAAAGTCATCAGAGACATTTTCCGCGTTAGCCTGCTTCATTTTGTAGTCATCGACCGGTTTCGGGCGTTCGTCCATCTTCAGGATGCGTTTTTCAGACAGTGTGACAACACCGACATGCACAGAGCAAACTTAGTTTTCACACTCCAGTTTGCTCTGTACAATTCTGTGTTGTCGCACAGTCAGAAAAACGCATCCTGAAGATGGGCGAACGCCCGAAACCGGTCGATGACCACAAAATGAAGCAGGCTACCACGGAAAATGTCTCTGATGCTTTCCAGCTCTGCGGAACCAACCACCACACCAAAAAAGTTACTAATTTTTCATATATATTTATTTTCTAATTGTATAAATTTATATTGTTTTTCTGTTTTTGTTCAATTATATTTTATATATATATTACTTGATTTTGTATGTTAAGTGTCAATGAAATATGTAAGACAAGTCTCTAAATGTAAACTATTGGTTTCATTATTTTGGCTTTTGTATTTTAAATGGCATTAAAAAAATAATTAACTTGATGAGTGAAACGCCACGAGAATTATGTTTCTATTTTTCAAAATTTTGACACACCGAGCTCAAAAGGTTCGCCATCACTGGTCTAGAGTCAAGAACTAAACCAAGATACTTCACTTCCTTCTTCCAGGGAAGTGAGTTGCCGTTAATTTTAACAAATTTATTGATTACAGGCCTTCTACGTGTAAACAGAATAGCTTCAGTTTGGCTTCAGTGGGTCTTATCCTCCATTTTTTAAAACATTTAAAACTTTTTTCTAAAGCTATTGTGAGATGGTTGGTGATAGTATCAATTCTGAAGGATGATATAAAGAAAGCTGTATCATCGGCATAGAGACCACAACTAGCTTTGACCTTTAGTTTAGTGAGGTTGTCAATATATAAATTAAAAAGCGTTGGCCGCAGAACAGAGCCCTAGGGGACGCCAGCTGAAATATCTCTGAAATCTGAGGAACAACTACCAACTGTTACACTGAATTTTCTAATCTCCAAATAACTTTTCAATAGATACACAAGGTATCTGGGAATCTTACAGTTGATCATCTTATAAATTAGATCGTTATGCCATGCACAGTCAAACGCCTTCTCTACATCGATTAACGCCATACCGGTGTGCTTATTTAAATTGAAATATGCTCAATAAGATCAGTAACCCTGGCAAGTTATGCAATGGTGGAGTGATGAGCTCTGAATCCGAACTGTTCACAAGAAATTAGATTATTGTCCTCAATAAACGAACTGAGTCTCTTTAGAATAATACGTTCAGTAATTTTACTTTGACATGGCAGTAGCGAAATGGGGCGATAACTGCTGAGTAAGGACAAATCTTTACTTGGTTTAGAAATTACTATTACTTTAGCAGATATCCACATTTTAATTTCAGTATTTAGTTCAGTAAGATGTAGATGAGTATGAGATATGTATGTATATATATTTAGATGTATATTTTAAATTTTATATACTTATATATTTTTATATTTGTGTTCTATATTATGATTTTATATTTATATGTTTATTGTTTTGGTTAGCTTTTGTATCTACTATTAGGAATATTGTAAAAAGGGCGTGTGCCCCTCTATATGGATCTAAATAAATAAATACTGCGGCACTTTTAATTACATCAGTTACAAATTTAACTTCCTGCTCATCATTGTCTGTGTTATAAATAATGGAGTGCAAATAATGTTACTATATTTTTTTGATAAGAATTTGAACACCTCACACCCGCCCATCTCATACTTGTTCTGCACCATCCAACCTCTTTCTTGTCAGTGTATTTTCTTTAAAGATGAAATAATAATAAGCAGCTCTTGGAAACATTGACATTAGACTCTTTACTCAACACTGTAGTTGCCAATATAATTTTTATTGGGGACTGCTAGAGGCATGGCCTGGTGCTTTGGAATGTAGGCAAATATTCTGGTAGCTCTTTGTGTTCTAAAAAACAACAACAAGTATAATCCATAACATATCCTTAGGAACTGTTAAGGACGAATGTAGAGTTAAATATTCAGAACATTTAACAAATGTTTAATGAAATTAGTAAAAGATCGACAAAACCAATCAACGGACAAACTGAATATACATATTTTCATTTTGTATTGTAAAAGCTGATAATTTCTTGGATGGTTCATGTTTTTACTTTATTTTTTTTCAATAGTTGATTATCTTTAAGAATTTATTTGAAAAATCATGTCCTTTTTACATACTTTTACAGATCAATAAAACTCAGTGATAGTTTTCATCTTTATTTCCAAGATTTCCTTAATATACACCGTTTCTATAGAAGCAGATTGTTGGAATGAAACTTAAACTTCCTCAAGCAAGGGATAATTAAGCACAGGTACAATGAACTCTTGGTTGTTCACACTCAGCTGTATAGTTCGTAAGGATTATTTCCATTTAATATAAAATAAACAACTATTCCCTTGGTACGAACCATTCACCTAATTCCCAACATCACAGATTCTTCAGACGCATGACTAAATCAATTTGTCTGAGGCAATCTTTGTGCATTAACATTCAAAAGTTGAAAGCAAAATGTTTGGAGCCGTTTTTCAGGTTAAGGCGTGCATCAGTGGTTTCTTATAAAAACCGACGCGTTTCGCCCATATTGCAATAGGTTTCTTCAAGTGGGGCGGTTCCCCAGCTTGCACATAAATGGCTGCAAGCAGTGGGCGGGACTTAATATTTCTTTCCAGCAAGAGGATGAGTGATGAGGATTAAGTGTCCCTTCCCATTCCCTTTTTGCCAAAGATGTATCTCTGTTTTACTCCGGAAAAACGTTAATTATTCTTTGTTTTCCTTCTACTCCCCTTTCTCTGAACAGACGCAGCCTTGTTTCAGAGCAACAACTTTGGCAATAAGTCAGTGGAAGGTATACTTAGACGTCGTCATCCAACAGCTAATCACATGCATGGAAAGAAAAATTATGCCCCGCCCAATGCCTACGTGTAAGAGTAAAATGTAAGAAGGACCCGCCCATCTCATACTTGTTCTGCACCATCCAACCTCTTTCTTGTCAGTGTATTTTCTTTAAAGATGAAATAATAATAAGCAGCTCTTGGAAACATTGACATTAGACTCTTTACTCAACACTGTAGTTGCCAATATAATTTTTATTGGGGACTGCTAGAGGCATGGCCTGGTGCTTTGGAATGTAGGCAAATATTCTGGTAGCTCTTTGTGTTCTAAAAAACAACAACAAGTATAATCCATAACACCAACATATAAACTTAAGACTAACTAAGTTAAGACTAACTAAACGTTTACTAAACACCGCATGATTGGAGGTCTATTAGACTTGTTTCAATAAAGATAAGGTGGAAGCCCTATTGTAAAGTTGAAGTACAACATGGAGCAAGAATGGAAGAAACAGTCTTGTGTTGAGAAAATCCACCACAACAGAACTGACAACTCCATGTGTATGAAATGAATAACTGGGCTACAACATTACAAGCACCGAGAGCACCTCGAAATCATAAATTAGCTTGCCAAATTCAAAGCTTTAGTCGGCCATTAAACAGATTACAAAGAGTTGAAATCAACATCAAGAGTTTGCAACCGGCATTCAATAGCTCAGAGATAATACTTAAAAAGGCTACAACACAAACTCCAAAGAGTTTATAAACAAACAAACAACTTTCAGAAAGTAATCAACTAGAAGAGCTGCAAGAAGTCTTCACTCAACTCTCTGTCAAAAAGCCATTTTTCATGTTAGAAAGTTCTGTACAAGCTAACTAATTAGGTATACGATTGTTAGAACCAGCGAATGTTCCAACTCGCCAGCGTAACCATCACTGGTCTTTACTCTGCTACTCCCAACCTCTCTTTACACTAACAATACCTGCCCCGAACATGAAAGAAATTTTAGTTTAGCTCAATTCCTCAATACCTATTTTCTCATTTATTATCAGTAGGGTATAAATGTTACAACTGGCGCAACCCCTTCGTCCCCCGCCTACAAAATTCGCTGGATAGGAGGGTGTTCTTCAGCCCTTCCTCAGCTCACCGTAGCTAAGGCGATGGGGAGTGTGGTGTAGTGGGTATATAGCTGTCTCAACATTCCCTATATCATCATCTCTCTCACTAGCGTTAGCCCCCTGTTCATCTATAGCCCACGCTCTCTATAGTTTGTAATTATAATATAATAAAAAATAAATAAATAAATAAATATTATAAATAAAACTTAATAATATTTGTGTATTTTTTTTTTTTTTTTAAAAGAAAAAAACACATTACACAATCATTTGTAATTAAGTTGTCCAAGTTTTCTAATAATAACCACAGTCCAAATCGTTCGTTAGTAGGTTTTACTTTTCTTCCATAGAGCTGAGAAACACTTAACACTTTGTGCGAGCCCATGTTGTCTCTGTCGATGACCGAGTAACACTTAATTACAAAGGACTCCACTATGAGTTAAATCTCCACTTTCCTTTTTAAGATAATTTTTTTTTTGTTTATCGATCAACTATATTTATAGAATCTAATATATCGTTTTCTTTTTGGTACTGCTTAAAGTCGTTGGATCTGTTATCTAACGCAATGTACGACGAAATAGTTAATAATATGTTTTGTCGAACTAATTGTTTATCCAATTAAAGAAAGGGAAAAAAAAAAAAAGCTAGTGTTTAACCAGAGATTTAATAACTGTTGTATCGCAATTTACGTATCAAATTCCACATATTTAATCACTTTTCTAATCTAAAACGTACCCAATTTACACACATATTTCCGTCAATTCTTGCAAAGAAGAGATGTAAGTTTTCGGTTAGAAATGTAGAAAGTGCCTTTCTTACAAATTGACATGGAAGAAATAAAAGTAAGAATAGCGATTTATGCGTACATATTAAAACTAGTAATTTAAATGGAACTTATATATTTTTAAACACTTTTTATTAGAGCAAAAGTAATTTTCTCTAGAGATAACTACTGTAAGTTTGCAGTTAAAATTGTAAAAGTCGAAAGTGCGTATCTTAGAGCTTAACATGTAAGAAAAAAAAGCAAGAATTGCGGTATATACGCATTTATTAAAACTAGTAATTTAACTGGAATTTATATGTTATACATGTTTAAACACTTCTTATTTGAGCAAAAGTAATTTCTCTCTAGAGATAGTTTGCGGAGTTTCGCAGTAATATCTTACTACAGTAGTATTTTTCTGTAGTCTTTTTACAGGAGTAGGTCTAATTCCACCACAGTGGAAAGCTGATCCTACACAGATAATGTAATTTCAAAAAAAAAAAAAATCTTCTATCGAATTAATTGTTTGTACAATTAAACAAATTACTTAAAGAAAGGAAAACTTAGTGGAACCAGTAGTCTTTTTATCTCAATTTAGGTACAAAATTCCCCTACATTTTTGCAATCTAAGAAGCACTCAATTTACGTACTTAACTCCCCCAAAATAGTGATCAGTTTCCAATTTAACTGGTAAATGAATTATTCTATATTTTTGTAATCTAGTAAGTATTCAATTTACATATATAATTCCAATAGAGAATTTAATAAATTAATGGGATTTATACCATACCTAGATAGAAGTAACTTCCTTAGTGAGTAACAGATTGATATTCGCTCCTAGAGTTATGGATGTGCAAATGACGAATGATTAGACAGTAGAGAATGTATTGTGTTTAATGTCTTTGATCAGGTCAAAATGTAAAATCACTGCACAAAGCAAAGTTGGACTACAATTAAATCTGTCGAATAACCAAGAAAAACAAAGATATACAAAAGAATATATTGCACTAAAACCTTCGTAAGTTATCGTATTGTGAATTGGAATAACAGTTTTGCTAGTAATTTCCAAGTTCTTTCCTCAACCTTTCTAAATATGTAACAACTTCTTCTGCCATCTTACATTCTTAAAGAGGCATAGGATATTATGCGCTAAAAAACATGTTACTTTTAATAAAAGAATATTGTAACAAGTTAAACCATTATAAGTTTCTAATCTGGGGAAATGATTGCATTATATCCAAATTCGAAATCTTCTGTTTTGTAGCCATTGTCTAATGTCTATTAGTCCAAGAAAAACACAGATATACAATAGAATATAACATATATTGCACTAAAAACAGTCTTAACTTATCGCATGGTAATTATTGTGGATTGGAATCAGCTTTCCTCAACCCTTTTAAACATGTAAACAACTTGTTCTACTGTCTTACATTCTTAAACAGGCATAGGAAATTATGCCCTAAACAATATGTTACTTTTTAATCGAAGAATATAGGAACAAGTTAAACCAATGTTTGCATAGTATAGGAAATGGGAAATGATTGCATTATATCCAAAGTCGAAATCTTCTGTTTGGAATTTAGACATTTCTACCAACACTAACGTCTATTAGTCCAAGTACAACACAGATATACACAGAATATAATACAGTATATTGCCCTAAAACAGTCTTAATTTATCGCTTGGCAATTATTGTGGATTGCAATAACAGCTTTGCTAGTAATTTCCAAGTTCTTTCCTCAACCTTTCTAAACATGTATACCTACAACTTGTTCTACTGTCTTAAATTGTTAAACAGGCATACTAATATTATGCACTAAAAAATATGTTACGTTTTAATCGAAGAATATTGGAACAAGTTAAACTAATGTTTGCATAGTATAGGAAATGGGAAATGATTGCGTTATATACAAAAATTCAAAAATCTTTTGTTTTTAGCTGTTGTCTAACGTCTAATAGTTAAAGCTGTTTAAAACAAACAAACAAAAAATACTGCAAACATACAAGTGTCTGGTCCCCAAACTTGTTGTAATTGGTACCGATTAGAAATATAAATATATTCTATAGTCATTTGGAAGAAATTAGTCAAAATATTCCCCAAAAAAAAAGAAAATCATTACTAGTTCTGTTTAATGTTTTAACTTGTTTTTATTAGACGGAAATTATAACACAGAAGTATTTTTGCTTAGTCAGATCACATTCCTACACCTTCTTACGAGCCCTGGCACATACACACACACACACACACATACGCGCGCGCGCGTACTACATGCTGTTAAGTGAATAATTGACAGAAATAAAAAAAATACATGTTTCTCTATTTTTGCAATACGAAAGAAAGGAAATAATTGCAACCATTAAAAGTAAAAATTGATCACCGTTTTCTCTATTATTTTTCTCTCATAATACATAGATGTGTACGGTTCTATTATAAATAACACAAACATAATATTTTGTTTAATTACAAAATCCATACCTTATACTATAATCTTGGTTATAATACACATAATTTACACACACACACACACACACACACACACACACACATACGACACAAATCTTTTTATGTCTACTGGCAGAGTATGTTTTAACTTATCTAAATTGTCAAAATTTATAGTCAAAAACTAAAGCTAAGTCTTGCATTTCTCTTACTAACCAGCAATGTCTATTTCTATAAGGAACTAGTTTAAGGCCTACCAAAATTACTGCTTCTAACCGGTTGCACTCAGAAACTTTAACACGACCTCTTATTTCTTTATCGTTCTCCTGTTGTGTGGAAAGCGGTACCTTGTATATTTTTCCTGTGCAAAATTCCATCTTCTCTATTTTGGCAAACGAGTGTCTATTGTAACTTGATACACCAGTAAATGTTAAAAATGGTTTCTCTCGGTAGGTGAGGAAATTATATCCAACCCATTTTTCGGTATTATAATGTAACCATTTTCTTTATTACAATAGGCACTATTTTTTTTTGTTTGTGGTACCGTTTTAGTTCTTGCACTCTTCTTTTTCTGCATATATAAAAGTTCTTTTTGTTGTTTACGGTAAACACCAGTTGTGTCCAAAGTTTTGCAATGTGGTTTAATATTTTTAAATTCTGTCAACTCGTTTTCCACCAGTTGCTTGTATTCCTCTTTCTGTAGTTTTTTTTCTGTATATAGTCTATCTTCCTTCTTTTTAAATCCACCTAGTTCTAAGTGTCGTTTCTTTACCCATACATGGGGGTTCTATTTCTTTTACTTGTATATGGCAATTGCTTACGGCTCTCTTCGTAAGGACATGGTACCAATCTGTCTTTTCGATATATATGGTATGATATAAAACAGTGTTCCAGTGTTTGGAGAAATACGCAGTTTAATGTAACATTTTTGCACAAACTAAGTGTGTTTCTTTGCCGATGGTCATACATTAGAGGTGGGAGTTCTATTTTTTTAGTGTATTGGAAATCGCGTGTTGGTTATGTTAGCTCTCTTCCGTTAAGGACCCTGGTGAAAAAAACAATTACATCTTGGTAGAGCCCAATCCTGTCTTTTCGATATCTACACTTCCTGCTAGGTAGAAAAAAGTGTTCCGTTTTGGAGAACAATACGTTTCCCCAACGTTTTTAATGTAACATTTTTGCGCAATCTGTACAATATCTTTGTTTACACAATCTTCTACAATATAATATATAATTAACTGGTAGAGAGTTAAAACGAAATGTCGAAACAACATAATTTATCATTTTTTTTTTTTCTCTGTTCTTGGTATTTTCCGGTAGGTTTAACTGTATACCAGTCAACTTTCGTGGGTTCTTATTCGCCCAATATACATACTGTAACAAATTATTAAATACAAGGCAACAACTGTTCTGTAAAGTGTCTGTTAGCCTTGTCCACATCTTTTGCAAAAAAAACAGACGGAAATAACGTTTACTACTTTCCAATAGGGATAAACAGTCTTCCAGAGGGGTTGACAATCGTCGGTTGCTTTGTACTAATTTTCAATTATCAGTAGTTATAAAATTGTAGATTCTAGTCTTGTAATACCATGTTCTTTGGTCGAAGTAGACAGAAAATGTTCTTTTAATCTTGTATCCTAAACAATTTACAAAATCTGCTAATATTAATTGCCGATTTCTTATTAACACCCTGAACTTGTTTTATTTTGGCAAAATAAAAAATTACTGCTATTAACTATGTTGCTGTTAGAAGTTTAACCAAGTTAACCAGTTCTTACCAACTGTTTATCGTTATCCCACAAATTTACATTACACTCGTTCTTATATCTCCTTGGTAGCAAAAAGTTAAATTTATTGTTAAATAATAAACCCCCCCCCCCCCCCCCCCCCAATTATGTTTTATTAAATATTCCAGCAAAGTCCTGTGTTATATCCAAATCCATTAGGTAGTAATCTTCCTCTTTTAGTACTGGGATTGTGCATTTTTCGGTTGCGGCTAAATCTTTATTTTGCGTTTTGTGTAATAGGTTTAGGTTTACACGTAGACAAAATTAGGCAAAGGTTTGGTTTTGGTAAGGTACGCAAAATAAAGATTTAGCCGCAACCGAAAAATGCACAATCCCAGTTTACCAGTCTTGTTTACCAGTCCCCTGTAAAATGTACAGGGATGGTACCATTTTTCGGTTGCGGCCAAATCTTTATTTTGCGTACACCACAAACCAAACCTTTGTCCTAATTTTGTCTACGTGTAACCCTAAACCTATACACAAAAACCACCCCGAGGGACAGCCGAAATACAGAGCCGAAAATTGGTCGACCCGTCCGTTATTCGTCGGCAGATACATCAGGGCTCTCACAAAGTGTTAAGTGTTTCTCAGCTCTATCGAAGATACAGACCCGTTTTGCGACAATATAATGCTTGTTAAAATATGTTCTACCTAATGGATTTGGATATAACACAGGACTTTGCTGGAATATTTAATAAAACAGAAATGGGTAGTTATTTAACCAATAACTTTGACTTTTGCTACCAAGGAGAGTATAAGAACGAGTGTAATGTAATTTGTGGATAGCGATAAAACAGTTGGTAAGAACTGTTTAACTTGGTTAACT